>PVIH01000042.1:0-19894 GCA_004025045.1 Sigmodon hispidus
CTCCTCCTCCTCCTCCTCCTCCTCCTCCTCCTCCTCCTCCCCAGGTCCCCCGGGGTGAGATTCTCCATGCCTGTCTAGCACTTTGCATCATGGCTAATTTTGGGTTAGTTCTTGTTGAATTCTTCCTCAGAAGCTTCTTAGATTTCTGAATTATTCACGAGCCCTCAGATTTTGTAAAGCAAAAAGAGGTTGACTCTGAGAAGAGGTGTGGCGGTAGAACGGCATAGAAGACACAGAGGATCTCAGGCTTTTCTCCGGCAGACAGTTTGAAGAGGGGCACATTCAAAGACCTGTAACCCAATTTCCTTAAATTCCTTTTACTCTCTGATTATTACCCGACCCTATCCCAGGTGTCTTCCTGCATCATCTGCTGTTATCTCAGAATACCACACTCCTGGTAAAATGCTGAGAAAATAAATTTACTTCTCTCGGGTCTGGAGTCAGGGAAGTCACCAGTATAGTGAGGCACTCCATGACAGAAACTCAGTGGTTGTTTGTTCTAGGCTTTTGCTCTCGTAAAAACCATTGTTCCAATAATAGGAGCCCCTTCCTCACAGGTTCAAATGCCATCATAGCTGAATCTGGATGGTAACTTTCCAACACATGAAATTCTAAGGACAAGCTCAAATCCTAGCAGCCTGTGAAATGAAAGAGAATAGACTTAAAAGCATCCATAGAAAATAAGAGTCCTGGGAAATTCAGACCATCAGAGGGTTGAAAGGCAGAAAGGGGGATCCTGAGTGGTGGCCATAGAGAGAAACATAGAGCTCCTCATCTCTGATTTAAGTGAAAAAGAAAACTCAATAAAACAATCCTTGGGATTTGTTATTATATATGTTTAGGGTCTGAATCTTTATTACCAACTTTATTTCTACTACCCAATAAAATTTAAGCCAATATGTGGTTTAAAATGTCTGCAACAAAACTTATTGGTAAAGGTATTAACACAAAACTGCACAACATACTAACACTGAGGCTATATGCTTAAAATGCATAAGCTTTATAATTACAGCACCATAAAACCAAGAAAATAGAGGAAGGGACAGAGACTGTCTTGCTTCTCACTTCCATCATGTATTTACTAACAATTCTTTTCATAGTCAATATAAACAGTTAATGTCCTTTGTTAATAGTATTTTCACCAATAAAAGATACCCAAGGAAAATGAAATCTCAGAAAAGAAAAGAAAACGAAGAGGGGAAACTGGGCCATAGGATACTGGCTCCGTCTGAATTATTTTCCAACATAATTCCAACAACAATCTAGGTCAAATCACATAAATTCATTATCATGCCATTCACACTGCAACTGCTCAGGGGGAAAATTGTTAACAGTGATAATGATCTTGAAATAAATAGAAGAGCAAGAACCAGCATATAACAATACGTCCTTTTGTGTTTGAGTGAGGTAGAATGAATGTTTGGCTTCCTGCCCAGCCATCCTGAGAAACGTAGTTCATAGCGAAGTCCAGTCATGTGCCTGTTCCTATCACTACCCTCCTCTAGTCTCAGGTTCCTGACATGTCTGCATCTCTTTGCTATGCACTGACTTTCCCCCAATAAGGTGGCAGGAAAAACACCCCCACCCACTCAGCTCCTGATGACTCACACTGTTTGCCTCACTCTTTCCCAGGTCAGAAGTGTCTGTTTTTCACTCTCCAGCCACCAGAGTGCTCCTCTAGTCCTGGCTGGCACAAGCAAAATGGTTGACTTTTACTAAATTAGTTCTCAGAAAGTTTTTTAATACCCCCTTCTATCAGTACAATGTATTTTGGTTACAGTGGATACATTTTGAACATATCAGCAGGTGACTGTATTTCTTTCAATATTTTATTCCCCTGAGGATATGTTCTTAAAATGAGTCTTTTTAAGTAGAAGGTTTACATGTTTAACTTATTGTTGTTCTTAGTATCACAGACTAATGACTTTTTCAAAAATTACCAAACGTCATAAAAGCAGATGTTAAAACATGGGAGGCTACCATCCAGTCACCCTGCTCACTCTGTCCCCCCCCCCCCCCCGCCATGAGGAATGTGAAGACACAGCATTCTGTGACTCTCCATACATATTAAACTATCAGCAAGTGGACACAGGCACAGTGTGATTGTGAAATAACCAATGAGTTATTCTTTGCTTTTTTTCTTAACTACTTTCTGGAGATTTTCTGTCAGTAAGTACAGCGTTAGCCTCAGTGTTCTATTATCTGACTACAGCATGGATAGTGAATCAGAGATGACTAACTGTTTTCTAGTTTGTTTGCTTTTACAAACAAGCCTCAGTGAAAATTCTTTATGCCTAGGGATCTATTCCAAGCTGTGAGATAACAGTCAACAGTATTGTCTAACTGTCATTCATAAGGGACACGTCAGATTACACCCCTATGGTTCTGATTTCTTATCTAATGTTTTAATATGTGAATATTGGTAGCTGGGAAAAGAAAAAAAAAGACAATCTTTTCAACTGACCTTTCTGAAAACCAGTAAAATGTAACCCCTGTTCAGAGGCTTCCCGTTATTTCTGTTTGTCAGTGAATTTCCTGTCATTTCTCTATCCACTTTCTTAGTTTATTCTAACTGGTCCATGAAAACTTGACTATAGTAGCTAGTTACCTACCTACGATCATTTCCCACCAGTCTGCTAATTTACTTTGCGGGTTTTCTTGCTGTAGAGAGTCTGCAGGGTTTAGGTGTTTGCACATGCCTTTTGTCCTACTTGCTCCCAGATTAAAAGGATCCCTACATTTCATTACAATACTGTACTGCTGTTCCCCATGTCCCACTTCCACGCTTTGTGCTTCTTACGGAATCTGATTTCTTGAGTTTCTGCTGGGAAGGATGACTCATCTCTGCAATGCCTTCCGAGTGTGTTCCAGCTCTTGGTATATTTTGATTTTGATTTTGCTTGGTTTCTGGAAATGGGATCAGTCTCTCCCTCACTAGGAGACACTTTTCTTCTTCATTTTTTGTCACACTTCTATATATTTAGCCACATGCTATGTCTTTTCTTTCATTTCAATGAAATTTTGGGAGAATGTGTATGTGCAGTTCATCATCTGAGAATGTCTGCATGTGTGAATGCTCAGAATCATTTTACTGTTGAACAAAAATATATGCAAATGGAACCCCTGAAGAATGCAAACAAAGGCCCAAGGAAACCGTTAAAATAAATCAAAATATCATTGCTTCAATAAGGAAAGGGGCTAAGCTTGATGAATCATTTGTAGTTGCTTTAATGCCTGTAGGTGAAATTTTCATTAAGTATTTATATTTATACTCGCTCATTAGTGGAATTTAAACAAAAAGCAAAGCATTCCCAAGCTGCAAACCACAACTACTGAACAGCTTGGGATCTGAAGCACCTTGGACTGGCACCTTGGAGCCCATTCCCTCCAGAGGAACACCTCATCCAGTGTTGATGTTGGGGTGAGGAACGTGGATCTGCCTGGAGTGGATGCTGAACTAAGCCACCTTGGGACCTTGGGACCTCCTGCCCTTGCTGGGGAGGAGATAAGGATCGGGGAGAAGAGAGAGTGACTGGAGTGGGTGGGAGGAGGAAGGGAGTTTGAACAAGGGGATACATGGATAAAAAAAGAGAGAGACTTTATTCATAATTAAAAAATAAATAAAAATTTATGTTTATAAAACTCATATTTTGGGAAGTGTTTTCCACAGCCTTGAAAACCTTGACCTTATTCAACCATCTAGAGACTATTTCATTTGCACATACTCTTAGAAATAAATAATCAAATATTTTCCTTAATATACTTATTTCCTAAGAAAGTAATAGAGTTCATGATTAAGAGAAAAAGTCATTTTCCATCTTTGACTTCCAAAGATCCACTTTCTCTTCTGGAAAGCAACAATGCCTGATTCTCTGAGGAGAACTGGGTCAGAGGATATATGCTTTTCAGGTCTTAAGCCTCTGTGTGTGTGTGTGTGTGTGTGTGTGTGTGTGTGTGTGTGTGTCAGAAAATTACATAACTGACACCCTATATCCCAATATTAACACACTCTTTTTTCTCAAAATATCTGCCCATTTTAAGGTAAATTACCCTTTAGTGTTTATCTATTCGATCCAAGAAACTCAATCCAAGATTGTGCTGACACCATGTTCTAATATGGTTAATTAGCTCATGAAATGGTTTTCTTCTTAAATTGTCCATTTCTTTCTCCTGCAGATGGACTCAATTCAGGAGCCCTCTCTTAGCTTCCAGGGTAGCAGCCAAGTCTCTGGTCCCCCACCATCCAGTCAAAGCAGAGCCTTCACCACCTCTTAGGCTTCTGGCTACTTCAGCTCCAATTCCAATGCACCTATGTTGTCCACACCCGTATTTTGTGCTGATGAAATTTCTATAGTGATCTATTTCTTCCAGGAGGTCTATCCCCAGTGTCTGGCCAGAGAGAAGAGTGACATCTCAGAATTCTACTCAAAGAAGTCATGAAGTGTTGAAAGGCTGTGTTTTCCAGTGCCCATCCGTCTGAACTCATAGACATATGATCTAAACCCTGCTCTAGGTTCTCAGTCCCAACATCATTCCGAGGTATTGCTCATTTGTACACCCTGTTCTGATCTCCTTGTGCAGCACCTCCAGGCCCCTACAGCCTACCACATCTTCCCTCCAGGTTGCCAGGCTACCCTCTGTCAAAGCCCCTAGGGGCATATGAGATGACACCTCACTATACGATCGTTCATGATCTCTACTCCTTAGAAACTCTTCTCTAGAGATGTGCCTGAGTGACCATCGGTAACCTAAGCACTGCCCACACATATGAGCCACAGGACAGACACTCTGGACTTTTCTCTGCCTTTGCCAGACAAATTTCTAAAACCTGAGAACACAGTCAAGGCTTTCTCTACCCCTTCTTTTCCAGGTTTTTTATTCTTCCCCTAGTCTGTCCTCGATAAACCCTGAGTATGGGTGCACTGCTCTGTTCCTTTCCACTCTGAAAATTTATGTCCAGACCCAAGCTAGTTCTTGCTCCCGGTTTTTCCTGTTCTATATGGTGCCACCCATGAAACATTACCGTCTATCATAAGCATTTCGGTGGTGAGATGCTCACATTGGATCACTCACTAATTTTACTGATTCAGCTTGCTTTCTTGGCTGTTATATTATAGCTGTGTTTTGTTGGGTCCCTTGTACACAAGCAATGTTTTAGAAACAGGTCATAGTACACCAGTGACGCTTACTCTACTTTTATTTCGCAACCTCATCTTGTTTAAAAAAAAAAAAAAAAAAAAAAAAACTCTCTCCTTTGGCCACCTGCCTGAGCCACAGGCACCCCAGCCACCACCCACACACCTCCTGGCAGATTCTAAGCTCACACCCACGTTCCTTACAGACACCTAAGACTTTAGGTTTCAAGTGGCAGGATCAGACAGCATTGAAGAATTTCACATCTGTGACCCAAGCTGCAGGTTGCTTGGTCCCTAAACCCTGTGAATGTGAAACCTTTTCTGTGCTTGCAAACACACCTGGTGCTGGGAAGTCTCTTACCACTGACTCTGCCCTTTTCAACCCAGGGATTCCGTTTTAACAATTCTGCATCCTGCCTGGGCATGGGACGTTTTAAAAGGGATGGGCAGTACTGAGAGGCCCGTCCAGTCTCTGCTATCCAGTTACCACCTGCATCAGGAAAGGAACTCCCGATCCACGAGGTGCAGAGTGGTGCATGCGCGGCCCCACCCCTGCCCGTTCACAGTCCCGCCCTTGGGCTTGGGCTCCATCCTGCCAAAGGATAAACACCTGAACCTCACAGAGCTGTGAGCCAGAGATCTAGGTGCCTGACGCCTACAAAGTCGGCTTCTCTGTGGTGGCCAGAGGGAGCTGTGTGCCTTTGCGAGGTGAGTTGTGGAGATCCCAGAGTCCGCAGCTGCTCCTAGACAGGTGGCAATAGCTGCCAAGTGGCCAGATCCAGTCATGAGAGCTCAACCCAGGGGAACTAGCACCAAGCCCGAGATAGCAACTTGTTTGCCCCACCGCTGGGCAGCGATGTTCCAGACAAATTCAGACTTCTGTCCTTCCCTCGGGGTGGTAGTGGGAGGGGGCGTGGGAAATGGGGCCTAGGAGGCTGGCCACATCCGCACAGAGTGGATGCCTACTTGGCCCTTGTTCATGCATTCTGCCCAGGCCTGCACATGCACAAGGTTCTCCCTGCAATCACTAACTCACCTCTTTCAAGCTGTTATTTCAAGTCTATCTGTCATGACCACGTCCATCTGCTCCCTGCAACCAAAGCAGGATTGCTGCCGTAGGGGTGGGTCCCTGGGCTTGAGAGCAAGCGTCGTGGGCTTACTTTGTGCCTAGTTAGCTCAGCTTTCAAACTAGGGATGAAGATGCAGCCTAATTAAATGTAATGCACTTGTATCTTCCTAAGAAAGAGGAGTCAGTAAAATTGAGGTGTACATTCACTTTTTCTTTCTCAGAGTATGTACTATTGTCACCTGGTATATTATATTATCTGGTATAGCCAGAGAACATTGATCCATTTGTTACCACGAATGACCATGACAGCACTAGAGACTTACTGTACTATTGTCTAGTGAGGCATCGGTGTTCTGAATATGTCACCTTCCAGAGACTGGGGAGGAGATGGGGAGATGATGTAACTAAAAGCCAGCCAGCTCCTCTGCATTGCTTTCCCTGGATAACATCTGTACTCGGGCTGATGCCTACTCTTATTTCCTCTTAATTGTCCATATGGTTGTGAAGACAGTAGCCTAGTGCTGCTCCAACTCACACCTGCAGCCCCTAGGGCAGTACTATTTGCATAAACATTAGCTTCTTAGAGAAGACTGAGATAGCAACAATGAAACAATTCTGATCAAAATTGTCAAGTAAGACACTGACAGCTGTACCGTTCCACCCAAATACTGCATGTAAGTACACAGCAGACACTCTAAACTTGACATGCTACCAGGCTCCTAAGTACTGAGGACACATCTGGCAAGACAAGGAAAAGCTGGGCCTTGTTTCAGGGTCTGCATCATCTTGACATTTCTCCACGGGGGCTGAAGTCCACTGAGCCAAGAGCTCTGTCTTCTGACAGGTGATCTCATGATGTTTGTGCCAGGAAGGGGACACAGTGGCCTGGCTGGGTCACCTGCTGTGTGTTGTGATATATTGTATGTGGTGATACAGCTCTGTTCTCTGGTATTCTCAACTATTTTTTAATAAATATACAATATGTCACCACAGCTGTATGTTTTCTAATGAGAAGAATAATGGCAGTAAGATGCTGCTGTGTGTGAAGGGTGGCCAGAATGTCCCTTTACTATGTGAATAATTTGGTATACATCCTCACAGAGCACAGGTACACAACCTGTGACTGCATATTAAAATGGGAGTCTTCTTTCAAGACACCATTACAGATTGCCTGATTGATTATCCAAAGGTTATTTTGGAAATAAAACGGAGCCAATATGGCAGTGGGTTTGAGTCCTTGCATTCAAAGTATAATAGTGCCCAATGTTGAACGACAGATCAGAACCTAAGTCACCCCCCAAGAGCATTGTTACATCCTTAAAAATCCCCAGGTGTGTAGATCAAGCCTTCCTCAAGACACACCAAGCTATTGCCTGGCCTCTGATTTCTGCTGCCCATCATTGGGAAGGTCATACCCAGCAGTCCTTCCCTCTTGCTTCTTTCCAATCTGGATCAAGTCTCCCACCACCCAGAACTTTTCTTTATGACACAATTGCTTGTGATAATTTAAATGTGTGCTTACAATCTGTTTCTTCACTAAAACAGTTAGTTCCCGGTTCTTTGGTTATGAGAAAACCAAGTCCCAGCTCCAGGGTACAGAGAACCAACTGAAGCTGATATTTGATAAACATAACATAGAACCAGCCTAGCCTTGTGCTAGTACAGTGGCCTGGGGCAGGTGGTATATACATTTCTCTTTATCTGTCAGTCTTATCAGTAGAATAAGGCAGAAACCAATTTAGACCATACCAAATTTGTGTTAAGCCCTTGTTAACCCATGTGTCAAACCCTTCTAAAAATGAACTGAATCATCCATTATCATTAAGAGCATTTAGTTGATCCTCAGACAACCAGCAATGTGAGGGCCTGCTACTTGTTTGTCCTTCTGTCTCTGGAAACCCGTACCTGCATATGAGCCTCTCAATGGAACATCCCATTCAGGGAAGCCCATTACCCCATCACAACATGCCTTTTTGGTGACCTGCACTATGAATCCAAGAAAACTGGTACCATCTGTGAAATACTCTCTGTGAGCCAGAACTATGATAAATAATAGTGCATTCACATCTCAGGTACAGAACTTCCCTAAGACCCAAGTCTGGTAAGGAAAGAGAGAGAGAGAGAGACAGACACAGAGAGAGACAGAGAGAGAGAGAGAGAGAGAGAGAGAGAGAGAGAGAGAGAGAGAGAGAGAGAGATCCAGAAAGACATAAGACATCCTCAAGCCTCACAGAGGCAGAGAAAGCATCCAAGTCTGTCTCACCAAATCTTGTAAATAAAGGGGAGCTGACTGAATGAGGTCCTCAGCCTGAGGAAGGAACTTGGGGTGTTGATTGAAAACCAGTCACTTCTCTTCAAATACTTTGTGCAGATAAGATTTTATAATTTCCTCTTTTATCTCAAATCTCTCTTGCTCTTGTGCTGGGGATCAAAGAGAAGTCACCTGCTAGGCGAGCACTCTTACACTGAACTAAATTCCTAACCTTCAAATCTTTAATTGCATCTCTAAATAAAAGAATTATACTGGAAATGAGAAGTAAGTAACCTAAGAAGAAAAAAACTTAATGCCATAAGAGTTATATTATACACATCATGATGTGACAGAGTCACTGAATATCATATCAGGACGCATAGTTCATAAGGCAAAATTAAGTACAAAGAAATACAGGCATGTTCCTTGGCATAAGTTTGGGTGAGGTGGTTCCAGTTGCCTATTAACAAGCATTGTTGTTGTGTATGACACATAGCTGACATGCAGATCTGAATGGAACTGGAGGCCATATGTGAAAGTTGTACTAGATATCATAAACTGCTGTGTTCTTTCCTGTCCCTGAGTTCGGTGTCAGTGCCAGAAAGAATGTTTGCATCACATTCTCAGCACTTTCCTTCAGAAAGAGGAACTGAGCAAACTCTCTTTTGCTTTAAAGGTGTTGGCCGGAAGATGTCTTCTAACCTTGAATCAACAAAAGACATACTTATTTTCTTAGGGAAGTCACTGTTTAGTATTTTGGAGGCCCTATTTTTTCATTTGATCCCAAAGCCACAGAAGAATGTTGCTGGTGAAATAGTCCTCATAACAGGTGCCGGGAGTGGACTGGGAAGGCTCTTAGCCTTGCAGTTTGCCCGCCTGGGATCGGTGCTTGTTCTCTGGGATGTGAATAAGGAGGCAAATGAGAAGACCCTACAGGTAGCTCGGGAAGCAGGAGCCACCAAAGTGCATGCCTACACCTGTGACTGCAGCCAAAGGGAAGACGTGTACAGAGTGGCCAACCAGGTACGTCTTGGGGTCTCATCGCTTTTTCTGAGTTGTGATAACTTATGCAATTATGTTGACATGCATCAATTTTGTTTATTACCTCGCTGTCTCAGTGCCTTTCAGTTGTCTCTAATATCCTTCTACTTTAAAAATAATCTGGAGGAATAGGAGTTAGGAATTTTTTAATCTTATTGTATGCAAAATGCTTTGCTAAAAACCCTGTATAGCACTAAAGACTAAATTATTACCTCCCCCACTTCAAACATAAGCACAGTGAATCTGTATGGGCATGTAGTTTATTTTAGGAATAGTTAACCAAAGTATGGCTGGTACTTGAGTTTCTTGATTCCTGTGTGGCACTCTGTGCTCTGAATCACACTTCTACTACATGCCATCTGTATTACTGTAGTGTAAGGGGCTAGATATGAAGGCATCCTCCTTTAAGGGCTCAGAAACAGGCATCAAATGCTTTGTCCAACATCACATAGTTAGTGTATATGCACCTCGTTTAATCTGAGTTAAGTACAGGCTACATCCACTCCCCTCCATGACTACCATTAGAATATGTGTTTTTCACAGGTAATGATAAGAAAATTCAGGATTAGCATCTTGAGAATATTTATTTGTTTCTGGTAGTAGTGAGGCTTGAACTCAGGGCCTTGGTACTTAGGAAGCATTTGCTCTAGCACTGAATCACACCCAAATCCTCTAAATCAATAGTTGTCAACCTGTAGGTCACAGCCCCTTCTGGAGATAGAACAACCCTTTTATAGGGGTTGCACATCAGATATCCTGCATTATGATTCAGGATAATAACAAAATTGTAGTCATGAAGTAGCAACAAAAATAATTTTATGGTTGGTGTCACCAACATTTTATGGTTGGTCTCAGCTTTAAGAAGGTTGAGAACCCTTTATTAGAGGGTCTCAGCACTTGGAAGGTTGAGAACCACTGTGTTAAAGGGTCTCAGCATTAGGAACATTGAGCATCACTCCTCTTAATGCTTCTTTGTTGATAACATAATGGACATTTAAAGTTTTAGGAAAGTGAAATTCCAGCATATTGGCAGAGAGACTCAGAAAAGGACAGTATTGTCCCTTATAAGGAGTTCTGTGTCACGATGTTCACAGTAGGAAGCATATACCATGCACTACTCTCCCAGACCAACTAGAGGACTTGGTGATGTCCAATTTAGTTAAATGAGAGGACCCAAGCTAAATTTCTCCAGCAGCCTTTCTACTTGCCATCTTTCTTACCACTAATTCAGGTTACAGACTGTCTGAGATCCAAACCAGATAAACTCACCTGAACTTACTCTGGGACCATGTCCCAAGTACAGCCATCTGGCCAGCTGCACCTGTCTACCTAGGAAGCACCCATCACCTAACATGTTGACTTGCGCTAACTACAGACAACTTCTCTAGCCAGGCTTCAGCAGTCAGGATCCTATACTCATACACAGAAGACCTCCCTCTTAATGGCAAATCAATTAAAGGGCTCTATCAATAGTTACCTCCCTATGTCCTGAATCTGAAGCCTAGGTCTGTCCCAGCTCCTTGATTTCTGAAATGGTCTGCCATTCCATATTCTAGCTTGTTGTCCACCTTTTGCCACTTTGTGGTCTTGTATTAGACAAATTATATTAGATATTATAATGAAAACCCAGAGCCAGATATTGAGAAAAGCTGGAATATCAGAGAGATAGAAACAAATCACAGATACCTCTTACCTGCCAACTAACTCCTCAGGCCTTTCTTAATGAAATTCTCCAATTTCAATCTTCTCTCTCCTCAGCCCACCAAGGAAACTGAAAAACCTCCCTCCTCTCCCTTGGCCCAGCTCTCTTATTTCCTCTCTAAACATTCCTAAAGCTAGGATTAAAGGTGTGAGTCACCACTCCCTTACCTTCCTGGCTTGGATCTATGGTTGATTCTCCTCTGATACTCTAGACTGATTTATATTTATATATATATTTATATGTATGTGTGTATATATGCATACATATAACCACGTATCTCCTTTTGTATCAAAAATAATAAAAAGAAAGTTATAACTCATATAAGAAAATTTATATACAATAAGTCCAGTAACTGTATGCAATCAGTCAATTAACAATTGACAAATTTAAAGAAAATATTCTATTATTTATCCAATTTAATGAATTCAAAGGATTGTACCTAATTCACTTTTTATCAAATTTGTATTACTAACTGAAAACTATCTCTTGATGTCTCTCAAACCTATACACTTTACACCTCTTAGTGAGTTTTTCTTCTGAAACTGTAACTAGAAAACTATAACTGGAACTATCTCTTCAACTCCCTCAGAGACCCAAGAAGGAAATAATATTAGCTAAGGAAATAGGAAGTACAAGCAAGCAACTTCCAAAAACTGTGGGAAATGACAGAATCAGTTGACTGCCTGGACAGTCAACCAAGTTTTCTCTGTAGCATTGGGTCATCCATCTTAGGCCTGGTCTACAGGCCTAGCATATCTGACAGGCTTATCTGTGAAGCAGGATATTCTTGAAGACCTCCCTACCTTGTCCTGGCAAGATTCAGTGGGGGTTTTTGTTGCTGTTGTTTTGTGTGTGTGTGTGTGTGTGTGTGTGTGTGTGTGTGTGTGTGTGTGTGTGTATGTATTCTGCTTGTCCATTTTGGACATCATACTGTCAGCAGTCAAGGCAAAGGCACTTTCTTCCCCAGTGGCTAACTTTTGCCACAAAGAAAGTCAACTCCACATGAAGTTTCTTCAGTGCCCATTATCTTCTCTGAAGTAGATTGATGCTGCCAGGAACAGACATGTCTCATGTCATAAAATGAAAAGAACTTATGTTATAAAAATATCTTAAATGCCACATTTTGTAGATCTCTAAAGTGTTTGAAGATAGACTTACCTGAATATATCTCTGTTTGACCTTGAAAACATATCTAATATGACTATAAGTTTGATTATAATGTCTAACTACTAATTTGAATTTCTTTATATCTAATTAGCTGATAATAATAAGTTTCAAAGACTAGCAATTTGTGTTACATTGATAGATTAACTGTACAAGTACAATATCTTGCATAAGAGTAAAAATATATGTATAATAACAAAATTTACCTCAACTTTGTATCAATATACACAATTTATATACAGTATGCAAAAATCCAGTCCAATGTAAAATATTTAAAGCTAATAATTGTTTTTAAAGTAGATTCAATAATCCACTCTTATAGCCTATTATATCTACATTCCCTTTTTCTCAGAGTTGATTCAGTAATTTACCTTTTTATTCTATCTGTATCCCTGTTTTCTTTTTCTTTTTCAAAACAACCCTGAATCTAATCAGCTTTGTTCAGATTTTTTAGCCATTACCAATAACAATTTGTAACCATTCACCATAAATAATGACAATTATTCATAACCCATTGAAAGACCAAAAACCACCCACCTCAACTCTTGGGAATGTGGGCATCATGTTCTTAAATTTACTTCCTGCTGTCTGGGGGCAATGTCATCTTTAGAGGATCCTGAAAAGAAAAAAAAAAGTGTTAATTTTCAAGTTCTGAGATAGGTAACTATATCACTTGTTGTCCAGTCTGTGAATGATGGGAACGTGCAGGGTTTGTCCAGCTCCTGATTAGAGTTGTCTTTGAGGCTGGTTCATCTCAGCTAGCTACCTCAAAATTGTCCTGAGCAGTTTGTAGTCCAAATCTGATCTCTGGTTAGTGTTTGTCAGCCCAGTGGCTTTGTCATAGTCTATGTGAAATCATTGTTGTGAGGCCCTATCTTCCTTTTGATAGGTTTCAAAGGTTGCAGTTAGGCATCACCATGGTTCACTGCAGAAAACTGATAAAAACTCAAACCCAAAACAATGTACAGGAAGCTAGATAAAGCCTTTCCCTACAATTAATTAGTGTCCATATGGTCATTAGTATCACAACAAAATGATTAAAATATATATTATTCTAATAAATGTTGATATCAGTTTTATATATAACAAGACTGGTAATGATAAAATAGTCCCTTAATGTTAACTATTCCTCTGTCCCATATCAGGTGGCTCGTCTGATATGATACAGAGATTTTTACATTTCTCTTTAACAACCATGCTTGGGTTTAGAGAAAGAAAGAGCCACGATCCAACTCCAAAGCCAACTTTATAAAACGTAATGACAACGTGCTCTTCTGCATTTAGGAGAAACAACTTTACTTATAAACTCATATTCTACTTCTTATTCTAGATAGCAAGAAACTAAGAATTTTTAAGGTATGTCCCCAGAAGACTGACCAAGGAAAAAAATTTAAAGTGGTACCTTGTGTTTTTCCTCTGCTCGGTCTTGAGCAGTTTTGAGAGCTTGTATCCCAAAGTCATAGCTTAGCTATGAGTCTAGATTGTCTAGTGTTGCTTCATGGCACAGTAAAACATGAGTAAGCTGTGGCTATGTAGCGCTCGATTATCCTTGATGAAGCTTTAAGGGATGCTAGCTATGTTTTTAATGACTGTGGCCTTCAGGCAAGTCAAATCACAATCAGTTTGGTTTTTATCATATCTCTGCCTGAATAGCCTCTTTTCAAACTAAAAAAAAAAAAAGAAATGAATAAAATAAGAAAAGGAGGGAGAGAAATAGGAAAGGAGAGAGGAAGGAAGGAAGGAAGGAAGGACAGACTAGCACCTTGAGTTTCATTTGCAGCAACTAAAATTTTTCTTAAAATTGATAACTGATTCCTGATTTCCAAATTGCAGACTACCTTGTCACTAGCAGAAGCAGATCTTTCTTGCTGTCTGCTTGCACTGATAAGTAGGGGATGGTAACCTTTGCTGCTGGGAATTCACATCAGCCATCCTGGAGGTTTAGAGAAAGATACTAGCATGATTGACAGCCCTGGGCCTTCCAGTGGGTTCTTTTTACATCCCAAATCTCTTTCTGAAGTTTTTGACATTTGCTTCTTGCAGGGAAATCTAGTTCCTACTCTTCCTTGCCATTCGAGATGAATTTGACGAACTACTCGCTACTTTCCAAAGCAGATATGTATTTGGATTTTTCCAGTGCTTTATGTGAAAATTGGCACAAAATGTAGGTTCCCACTGTTTCTGTGTCCACAGACCTAGTCAGCTAAGGAAAATGCCCAGCTGTGTCACCCTGACACTGAAACCAAGATTTCCATGACAGCAGTTTCCACCTTTCTACAATGACATGACCTTGTCAGTACTATTCTATAGTAATATGAGGTACTTTACATTGTCTTTCCTGTCAGGTACAGACACACACACATACACGCACACACACATTCAAACATACCCACATTCACACACACAGACATTGTGTAAACACACATATACAGGCATGCACAAACATATATACATGTGAACACACATATGCATGCACATATACACATATATGCACACACACATGGGCACACGCAAAGCTAAAAAATATTGTGAGCCTCCTTTGTGAATGCATGGTAACTGCTATGGGTAGTTTTTTCTCAATGATGGGTATCAAGATTGCTGGTGTATAATCTAAATCACACAGAATTCAGATCACAAACGAGAACTTAAGGACAGTACCAGATTTGTCATCATCCTGGAAAGGTTCATGTGCACTAGGAACCAAGATGACTAACTGAAGGCTTGTTAAAGGGAAAGGATCCACTGTTACACCGGAAGCCCATTGTTCTAAAAGATGCCATTTCAAGCTGGTATTTCAGCAACAAACATGACTCACTAATTCGGTTCCTAAATGTTTGAGGTGAGGAGAAGAAAGCCAGTCTGTTGAGAAAAACAGAACAGGCAGATTCTAATCTGCCTTGTATTCAAGATATATATTATCTTTCCTCTTGTTGCCTGCTGCCTCCTCCCTATCTCTGTGCATGCCAGGATGGAGTCCGTATGCTGTTTGGTTATCATAAAGCTGTTCTTACATCTGTCTCTTGGTTCAAATGAGATGCAACTGATGCAGATAACAGAACCAGGTTACTAGACACAGGTGGTAAGAGGAGCTCAGAGTGGAGAAGGACAGTGCTGTTCCAGGAGATGAGTGCAGTGTTGAGCTTAGAGATCTAGTGCAGTGGGAACTCTGCAAAGAGCATGTGGATCCAGCCTGAAGTACAGATCATGAATATATAAATATTGAGAAAGAGATCATATACATAATTACTAGTCTGATGATGCTATTCTTCTTATTCAATTTAGGTTAAAAAGGAAGTTGGTGATGTCTCCATCCTTATCAACAATGCTGGCATTGTTACAGGCAAGAAGTTTCTCGACTGCCCCGATGACCTCATGGAAAAGTCCTTTGATGTCAATTTCAAAGCACATTTATGGGTGATTTTTTTTCTCAAACTACATACAAATTTACTCTGGCACTCAAAGTATTTTTCTCTTGCTCTGTAACAATATTATAGATCTCTAAATAGAACACACACCTTAATCATGGGGGAAGTTAGGAATCCACAGTCCTTACACAGCCTATAAGTGTGAAACCACAGAGCTGATCGTCTTCATCTTGGGTTTGTCTACTCTGTTGTTCTTTCTTGATCCCATCTGACCTTATAGCCCCCAGAACCTCTACTCAGAAACAGAGCTCTTCTTCTTGTCATAGAGCTACCATTCTTTGATCAATGGCAAATGTCAGGGCCCATCCCACATGTCTTACATGCACAATCAGCTTCCATATCTGCAAACTCCATATCTATGTATCCAACCAATCAGATTCAAAACAGTTTTTAAAATATTGTGTCTGTGTCAGACATGTGCAGACTTTCCTTAAACAATGCACTTTATTTATACAGCTTTACACTGTCTTGGATATTTTAACTTCTAGAGGTGGTTTAAAGTGTTGCAGGGGTGTATGTGGTTCTGTGCAAATGCTTCATTAGTTTATAAAGGAGTGTGAGCATCCATGATGTTTGCCATCTACAGGTGATCGTGGGTCTGACCCATTCTTGACAAAGGATATGGTCCTTGTAAGAGGTTGGAGAGGTGTTTGTAAGATACCACATAACTTAAAATGTTTTCTTCAAGAGTAGGTAATGAGTAAATTTATAATTTGCCTGTACAAGGACACTTTTGGAAGTGAAAGTAGCATTATTAATGAGCAAGCATTAATCATGAATGTCCTAGACTAGCCAAGACCTCATTCAGTACTGACCTGGAGAAAGCTGAGGTTCTTTCAGTGTGTACCACATGTCACCATCACCAAGGGACTGAGCCCTGACTTTTATAGTACTGAACCCAAACCCAGAAGGTACAATTTCCTCACCTACCTTGCAACCAGCCGTTACCCACACCCACAGTCCATACCTTTTCTGTGACCCCTTTCTGCCTCTCTGTTACCCAATTGGTTTCAACCCTGTTCACCACTCAGCCTTCCCCAAACAAGACTGTCTCTTGACAGGGTTTGCTGAAGATCACCCTCTCACCATCTCACACCTTCCCTGCTGTCCTTCAGAAGCCCTGACCCATATTTGGAGTCTCTGTGTCCTCAGTCTACAATTTCACTACAGTATAGTAGTGTTACTGGTGTTCAGGGTGTCCGTCATGATCTTCAGGAGAAAAATAGAAAGATCTAGAAGTTAGGAACAACTGTGTAGTTGGAACTATTTCTTTTGTCCAAAATGCCCTCTCATTTGTACTTTATGTGTTCTGTGTGTGTCTGTATGTATATGTGTGCATGTGTACTGTGTGTGTGTGTATAAAGATAGCAAACACCCACAGAGTTGTTTCTTGAGCCTAGAGCCTATTTTTTTAACCTCCTTGTCTGTATCTATGCTTAATTTCTGCTTAATGTCTGCAAGACATCTTCCTGAAAAGCTCATTGGTCTTTCTGTACCACCTTTCTCTAGGTTCCCAGTTTAAAAAAAAAAAAAAAAGTAGAGATGTTCTTTATGACTGAAATACAGCCAAAAACATCCACTGTCTAAAAAGATACTTTACCTTATGAATTAGTATTAAAAAAAAAACATCATTGAAAGCAGTATAGATGCCAAGGGCCACTAGTGGCTTCTGAGCATTCTCAGATATACTGTGAGTGTAACTGCATCCTGGAGTTCCATAAAAGCAGTGTAAAATAATCACACTAAGAACTGACTTACAATGATGACATTTTGGCTATATTATCTTAAATAAAACTTGTTGCTTATTTTTAAAAAAAGAAAGAAAGCAGTATAGACTGGTTTAAAACAAAGTTCTTTCTCAATGGAAGCAGGATGTCTTGTGAATTGTGTTCAGGAAAAGTTTTAAAACCAGAATTAAGCCAAGGAAGGAAACAAAATATACACCTCAACAGTGATGTTCATAAGTACTCATGGATTTTGAATTATTGCTGTCGCACTAAGATTTTACTGTGCCACATTAATTGTGGTCTTAATGTTGTACGTACACATATTGTATTAATATATAGTGTATGTATACCAAATAATATGTTACGTATATAAACAAAGCATTAAATGGATGAATTGTTTTCAATATTATTGACAATTTCATGGTGAGATAATGGTTTAACAGCCTAAAATATTCTTTAATGTGTGCTTAGGTTCTTAGATCCTAAGATCATTAGATGTTAGATCATTTTATCAGATTAAAAAAAGTTTTAATGACAGTTTCCATATACATACCTGAGAAAAGCATAGAGCGTGCTATTGGGTATTTAAAGTTTTCCTTTGCTCTTCTTAGACGTATAAAGCCTTCCTGCCTTCCATGATTGATAACAACCATGGCCATTTGGTTTGCATTTCAAGTTCAGCTGGACTAATTGGAGTAAACGGGCTGGCAGGTAAGAGAATTTCTGACAATCTTAACTTGCAGAAGGCTGCACTAGCATTCACTTCCTGTCCTAATAAGAAAAAGATCAGTAAACTAAAGGTCTGCTCAGTAATATCAGGATTGCTTTGTGTAGCAAAACTCTGTCAGATAGACTGACATCAACCTGGCGTGTGTCTTGCAGTCACGTGGTCTCATAGCCCTCTGTGTTTACGAGAAAAGGGAGATTTGGAGAGAGGAAAGCTCATCAACACAGTTGTGTACACAGAGATCAAATTCACTTGGCACTGTTGCAGAGTGCCCACTAGTGTGGTGATATAGTTAATAAAAATAGCCTGAAATATCAGAAGATAGAGCCAAGCCCTGAAGGTCAGGAAGTGTTGACCTACACCTTTAATCCCAGCGCTAGGGAGGCAGAGACCCTCAGGATCTGTGAGTTCAAGGTTGAACAGCCACACCAACATGGTACTCACCTTTAATCCTAGCTCTAGGAATGTTGAACCAGGAAGTAAGATAGCTGGGCAGGAAAAAAATATAAGGAAGAGAGGCAGAAGTTCTGCCCTTTTGCCTGTGCATCTAATCAGTTTGAGGACTGGTAGAGGCAGGATCGACCCTGTTTAGCCTCAGGAGTTGACTGGAGAATTGGCTGTGGTTTGTTCCCTGTCTCTCTGATATTTCATCTTTTCCTCAATATCTGGATCTGAGTTTTATTATAACACTAAATAGAATTTGTGCAATACACCAGCCTTCTCCAGAACTTCTATTAAGTGGTCCCTTACTGTGAAGCTACAGAATTTGTAAAGTACTAAACTTCTCACTTTTCTACTGACTAAACCCCTGCATGATATATAGGTCTCACCTCTCTTCCCACGCCCAGCTGATTTGATAGCCCCAGTTGGTAGGTGACAAATAGATCCGCAAAGATTGCTAGTCAAGGTCTAACTTGGGACAGGTGCCATTTCTGGGAGTCTGCCTCACATACTGTGTGCAGGTCACTGACACTCAACTTCCCCTGGAGCCTGGTTTAAAATGATCTTAAATGGTCACATTGACATTTTCTGCACCTGTGTACAAAACGGATCAGGGTATTTTTTAAAGGGTTTGCTATTACTGGGAGGTGGTAGAACTGTTGCAGGATGCAGCCTTGTGCAAGGAAGTTAGGCGGCCACTGGGAGTATGCTCATGGAGGGGAGCCTGAGGTCCTGGCTCCTTCATGCAACCATCTTGGTCTCCACTGCCATGAGGTAAGCTGGTTTCCTCTGTCACATGCCTGTGCATGATGATAGTACTTTACCTTGGTCCAGAAACAACAAGACCAAGTAACCATGAAGCAAAACCCTGAAAACTATGAGCTGAAGTAAACCCTTCCTCATTTTAAGATGATTATCTCAAGTATTTTGTCCCAGTGGTGGGGAACTAACAGAATTCAGGTCCTGTGAGTGGGGCTACCTGTGGAAACTTCATCTTACTGTGTTGCTCATTACGCTGGCAATGTAAGGTTTATGGTGGGGAGGACAGTTACTTCTGAGTACCATCGATCATGCTGAGCTTTCTTGCTTAGATCCCTATATTACCTACTTTTGTATGTATAAATACTTCCTGAGGTTAAGTTATTTGAAATAAGGACTGATTATCTTATGTCTGTCCTGTGTAATAGTTTGCGCCGCGCCCAATCCTGTCCC
>PVIH01000042.1:19994-73705 GCA_004025045.1 Sigmodon hispidus
CAGCCAGTTTTAAGCTCAAGTCCTTCACTCAGCTAATGCCGCGTGGGCCTTCACCATAGGGCCACGCACACGGAAGCAAGCTAGTCAATTCAGCACATCCCATGGATGGAGTTAATTATTACTAGAAGCATTCGCCATCAGGAAGGCGGGGAACAGGAGCCAGCGCCATCTTTAAGGTGCGGCAGCTCCCAACAATAGTTGACACAGGCTCAACAAAGCATTCACTCATAAGTGAGTCTAGCAGTATGGTTTAAAAGAGCATCGGGCAGCCTTTCTCATCTCGGAGTCTACTTGTTTATTAGCATATTATTTTGATGGCCTGTGTTCCTACTTGGTACATACTCCTCACCATACAATCATTTTGAAATGATTGCCTCATCTTCTGGTGCAATTAGTATTGCTAGTGACTTTAATGTAATGCTATTAATTAACAAATAAACCTCTGAGATATTGTGAATCTGATACCTAGATCCCTACAATAAAGCAATTCATGTAACAGTTTGGCTTCTTGAAGCATATAAAAATTATATTTATGTCATTCTAAAATCTCTTAACGGTACCATGCCACTATAGGTTTTTAAATGCCATGCATACCTCAATTTTAAAATAAAATTGTCTTAGTTGGGATTACTATTGCTGTTAGGAAACATCATGACCAAAGAAAACTGAGGAGCTTTATTTACTTGACTTATACTTCAGCATCACTGTTCATCACTAGAGGAAGTCAGAGCAAGAAATCAAACAGAGCTGATGCAGAGGCCATGGAGGGATGCTACTAACTAGCTTGTTCCCTGTGGCTTGCTCAGCCTGCTTTCTCATAGAACCCAGGACCACAAGCTCAGGGCTTTCACCACCCACAATTCACTGGGTCCTCTCCCACTGATCAATAATTAAGAAAACATCCTACAAGCTTGCCTGGTATTATGGAGGCATTTCTCCACTGATGCTCTCTCCTCTCTGATAATCCTAGTTTTGTCAAGTTTACTTAAAACTAGCCACCACAATGGAACTGCTAAAGTTGATACTACTGGTTACCTGAGCTGGAAAGATGGAGGAGACTCGCTCAGTGCAAGGTTGTCAGTCATAAAGAACTCAATCACTGAGCTGCATGAGGACATAAAAATGTGAGAAGAGCACGGAGACTCATACACTTTAGCTCACTCTCTCTTTTCCAGACTATTGTGCAAGTAAATTTGCAGCCTTTGGATTCGCTGAATCTATGTTTGTTGAAACATTTGCCCAAAAGCAAAAAGGGATCAAAACTACGATTGTGTGTCCATTCTTTATAAAAACCGGAATGTTTGAAGGCTGCACGACTAAGTAAGTATGCCTTTTGATTTTAAAGGCATTTAAATTGCCTATGTGCCCATCCAATTTTATTCTTTTCTTGGAGTTGCTTGGGTCTTTTTCTAATACATTTTCTGATCCATGAGTGGTTTCAGAATTATCTCTCACATGTGTGTTTAAGGTGCTGATTGATCCCTGATGGTTTACCATCAGTGTCCAACTAGTACCTATTCTGTGGCCCCAGATCTGCTTCTCTGTTTCCTGTCCTGGCCATATTCCTTCTCTGCCACCCAATGCCATTCAGCCCTCTTCCCTGACCCCAGGTAAACTAAGTTATTAAAGGAAAACAGCCCTCAGATTCCTTAAAAGAACATCATATGCCTGGATTAACAACAGAATTCTTCAAACAATGCCATGTGTGGATTACCACTCATGGCGCTCCAGGCTGTAAATTCAAGAGCCAGGGTGGAGTGAAGCTTATGTCTACCTTCTTGCTGTCAGTTAGACCTTGTTTTCTAAGGCAAAAGAAGAGGAAAGGACAGAGGGAAGTCCACCTCCACTGTGGTTCTTCCCATAAGGGCACGAATCCCATTGACAAGGGTCCCACTCTCACGACCTAATTACTTTCCAAGATCCAACTGCTGATCCAGATCCATCATGTGGAACTTAGGCTTAGGTGTAAATTTGGGGGAACATGTTCAGACCCTTACAGACAGAGGAACCCAGTTTTGCATCTTGTGAACGTAGCCTAGTTTCTTTCCACTGACTCTCTTCATTTTTAGGCCATTTAATAAGGTTTTGTATGGATGACTATTTGTAACACAAATATATTAAGTACACTGAGTTTTCATAGACAAGATTGAGAGAGAAAGGAGAATAGCAATGTTTTGTAAATTCTTTACCCTAATCTTAAGGAATGATGTTTTACTAATTTGATTTTTTTTGTCTTACCTTAGGTATCCTACTCTGTTACCAATTCTGGACCCAGAATATGCAGCCAGAAAAATAGTAGAAGCTATTCTGCAAGAGAAGCTATACTTATACATGCCAAAGACATTATACTTCGTCATGTTCTTAAAAAGGTAATGGCATCAGCTTCCATATATCCCCATGTGTCAATCACCATATTATTCCTGGTCCTACAAGGAAGATCCAGTCAGCAAATACTAGCTAAATTAATGCGTT
The DNA here is from genome assembly GCA_004025045.1 of Sigmodon hispidus. Taxonomy (NCBI): domain Eukaryota; kingdom Metazoa; phylum Chordata; class Mammalia; order Rodentia; family Cricetidae; genus Sigmodon; species Sigmodon hispidus. The sequence continues at coordinate 22,467 of PVIH01000042.1, forward strand.
TTTAAAGGAAATTTTTTTCTCCATACTGATTTTCATCTCCATGACCGCTTATTGACACATCTCAAATTGAGACAGTTGTGGTGGCCTCCACCACAATTCCAGAGACCTTTTCTAACAACTTAGTACTATAGCTGAAAATTATGGGCTTACAAAATGAGCTCTGAGTAGATTTAAGTTATTTTGTTCTCCTTTAGTAAAGATGTTCTTACACTCATTATGAAATTATCATGTCAGCACAGATATGCGATCTGTGCTTCTTCAAGTACAGTGAGCCAGATGCCTTAAGAATATGTAATGTTGGTAAAACTGGAAATTGCTATTAAATTTTATCAATAAGATAAAGAGCCAAGAAGAAGAATCTTAAAACCAAGCAAAGGAGGGCTGTCTGTGCGTTAGTAGGAGAATGTTTGCCAGGCATGCACAAGGTTCTGGGTTTGATTTCCTGCACCAGAAAGAAAGAGGGAAAAGAAGAAAAGAAGGAGAGAGAAGGGGGAGAGGAAGGTGAAGGGAAGAGAGAAGGAAGGATGAAGGAAAAAGGGAAGCAAGAAAAAAGAAGGAAAGGAAGAAAGAAAAGCAAGGAAGAAGGAAAGGAAATAAAAGAAGGAGAAGAGAGATAAAGAAGGATGGAGGGGAAGGAAGGAAAGAGAAGGAAGAAGGGAAGGAAGGAAGAAGAAAGGAAAGAAGCCAAGGACAGAGGAGGGAAGCGGGAGGGAAGGAGGCAAAGGAAAGACGAAAGTAGGTAGGAAATAAAGAGGAAAAACAGAAAGGAGGGAGGTAGGGAGGAAAAGAGTCAGAAGAAGAAAGAATGGAAGGGAAGAGGAAGAAAGGAAGGGAGGAGAGCATCCCTGCCTGCTCCCTGTGCCCTACACTGAGTTTCAGTGCTGAAATTCAGCAGAAGAGCTTGGGAACACTGGCTCAAGTGCAGGCTGCTGTTGTACTGTGGCATCCACTGCTCATTCTTAGTCTTTCTCAGTTTGTGTGTTTGTACCTGCCCTCCCGAGGACCACAGCTTTACAAAGAACACAGTCCACAGCCAGCCACTTTCTGTTGAGATGAATCGATCTCTTCTGTATCTCTTGTTACTTCTCCCCTGGTCTACCAGTTCTCTACACAGCTCTACTCCCTATGGCAATGACAGTTCTTCACATGGTTGAATGTAGGCATTATTCTTCAAGTTTGTCATATGGCTAGCAGTCACAGACCTGCTTTTTCCATTAGCAACTAGAAACAGAAATCATTCTTACATCCTTTCTCTCCCTACCATAGGAGGGATCCCTATGGCTTACAGGCTATGTGAGGCAGTAAGGGGGTGGGGATCTTTGAATAGCAACTTGAAACCCAGAATTATTACCAGGCTCTTTATCAAAACTGTATACCCTGTGTTCTCCAGGCCTCAGCTGCCCTATCTATGATGATAGTGTTTGGTGGTACATATAGATTAGCATTTTTTTATTCTGAATAACCATGGAAGCTGTATTACTTTAATGGCATGCTCACTCGAGGACATGCTTTTGGAAAAGGCTAGATCATTCTGGAGAAGTAGAAGAAAAACAAGCAGGCTCATTAAGAGAAATTACATGAAACACTCCTTCAAACATTTAGCGAGTAGTATGTGAGCCATGCACCACTCACCATTCAAGGATCTGGGGTTACATAGAAGAACAAGACAAGAAGCAACCGCCATAATGATAGAAATTATTTTCTTGGGGATAGATGTCAGGTGAGAAAACAAAAGGAAATGGAAAAGTAGGCCACATAAGCCAGCTGTCTTATGCCCATGACACTAGCATTAGGGGGGTTGAAGCAAGAGGACCATTATGGAATCTGTGAGTCTTCCCAGGCACAGATGTGGATGGAAGGAATGAACATCTCAGTTTAGTTATCCAGCTGCAGGAGGGTCTTTTGCGTCTCATCCTCACAGTGGTCTTAAGAAAAGGGATGCCCTCAGTTCATATCTGAGGTCATGAAGGTGTACATACTGGTAAGTTGCCTAAGTGCCAGAGCCAAATCACCAGTCTACCTACTCCAAACATGTTATCCAGAGTGCATCTTAGAGTACACGCATTACTCTAAATTGGTGATATTGGGGGGGGGCAGTATATGAACTAAATGTCCTAAGCAGAGTAGGAGACCTCTGAGCCCAAGTCTGCTTGATGAGTGTATGCAGATGACTTCATCTGCAAAGTGACAGTCTTCTGCTGACCTAGGAAAGGTGTTTTCACAGATAATAACCAAAAACATTTACTCTTACTTTTTTGGTTTTTTTTTTTTAGTTTCCTGCCCGTCGAGACAGGACTGCTTATAGCTGACTATCTGGGAGTCTTCCATGTGATGGATGGCTTCATTGGCCAAAAGAAGAAAGATTAAAGACAGTTCCACACCAGATGTTGTCTGATACCCATTGCTACAGCAGGCTTTTTTCAAAGACTGACTGAACCCAAAGACAAATACAACCCATGTCCTTCTATAGACCAGAATGTCCTTCCAGCATCATTTAAATGCAATGTTACTGTTTTCTTTTTTGCTGTTGTTTGCTATTTGAAAAATAAAAATAACCCTTTTGTCATTTCTATTTCAACAACTATGAGAGTGAAACTATATGCACACAAACAACAAAAACAGACTATTATAGGTATATGATTATATGTATATATAGGTATTCGTGCATGCACATATATATGAATGTAACAAGTATAATCAAAGAAAATGAGGCTATGTGAGGAGTGATATGAGAGTAACTGAGAAGGTCCAGAGGAAGGAAAGATGGAGAGAGGCATTCCAATTAAATTCCATTTCAATTTAAAAACCCATTTTTAAAATAAAACAATGTAGTTAAAAGAGAGAGCGGTAGGATCAGTGTGCTGCCCTAAGTATGGTGGCTCCTATGGAGCAAGAGGCTGTGGCTGAACTTTTGTGGGGGAAAGGAGCGTAGTGAGTGTCTTGCTGCAAGACCTCTCTTTGGCAGACAGAAAACTGCAGATTTCCTAACACCTTATTATCAACTTGTGCTCCTTTGAACTGGGGCCATGCGTGTGCAAGGGGCTTTAGTGATTCCATTGTCTGAGTTACTGTGAGAGAAGAACTGACCAAAGCAGCTTGGAGGAGAGGGTGAACATTTATTTTGACTTAGTTTGAAAGGACAGTCCATAGGGTGAAGAAGCTGGGGTACCCGGAATAGTCAAGGAGCAGAGGTGAGTGCAGGTGCTCAGCTAGCCCTGCACTGTGTATGCAGTCCAGGACCTTCACCTATGCAGAGGTGTTGCCCATGGAGTGGGGCTTCCTACCTAGTTTACGTATTCCAGGTAACCCCTCACAGACAGATCCTGTCAGACTGGCCATATTACGCACCTCGGTGCCCAATGCCCAGTGCCACTTGTTAGATAAACACCTATCAGACACAAGGCACCAGGGCTTTCTTGGTGGTGACGTTAGTCCAGACTTTCAAATGGGATTACAGTTTTATCTAAGACGAGATCAGAACCCAGCTATTTCCTACTCTGAAATGAAATTCTACTGAGTTAGATGGATCCAAAAGCCACACTCAGAGTTCATTCCACTGTTTAACTTACTAACTCAAGCTGGGATTCACAGGTGTTTTTCACAGAATGAACAACTTCACTCATCTGTATTCATTAGAGGCACCCTTGCCTCCAAGCAATTGTGTTCTTGCAGTCTAATCAACTGGCAAACGGTTTTCATGCTTTGTAAATTAACTATAAAAGCAAGATTAAGAAACATATGTTAATTACCATATCCCAGCACCTTATTCCCAAGCTGCTGGAGCAACCACCCTGTGGGAGAAACAGGTTGCCTTTTGTGTCTTGCCTTTGGTGGGACTGGAAGGGTTATCTTGGCAGAGTCTACAAAAAATGAGAGTCTAGAATGTCAGGATCTTCTGGGTAGAATGCTCTTTGAGGGGCCAGACATTCAGTGAAAGTCCTGGGACACTGCAGACTAGTTACTGAGTGTTCTTCATGTTCCTAGAACCTGGTTCTGTTTCTTTACATGCAACCTCAAATATCATGTAGTGATAGCAATGATAAGTAATATTTATTTTGTCCAGCACTAGGCTAAATGCTTCCCACACATCATTTCATTGAACAAAAACAGTTCATCATGCCCCAAAGAATTAAAAAGAGGGATTTAGTGTATGGCAAAGAATAGAAAGCACTTTATTTCACACAGGCATCCTCCACCACTATGGATGTGCAGTGATGATCAAAGACCCCTCAGACCAACCAACTGATGTTGTAAATCCTTGGCTAACAAGGTTAATTAGGAGAGAGGCACAATATTGCTCCTATACTGCGATTCTGAGTGCATGTATTCTGGGGCCTGTCTATTTAGTTGAAGGACAAAGAAGAGACTCTTGGGGAATTCAGCAGAACAAAGGTCCAAGACTGAGTGGGAATCCACCACATCATAACAGCATTAACAGCAATTACTTATAATTGGAGTGCATCTCAGCTGGGCTGCTACAAAGATCTGAAATTCAATTGTGGTTTTATACTACCCATAAAATTGTCTAAACAAATTCAGATTAACTTGAGGCACTTCTATGAGAAGAGACCACATGTAAATTAGAGGATTCTAGAGGGTGATAAATAGCAAGGTGATTTAATAGCCCTTAGGAGCAAGTGTTCCCAGCATTTTTCATACCAATTTCTAGCTGAAATTCAGTCCTAATAAAGGCATGGTCAGGATCAATCACCTAAACCAGCCAGAAGAAATAGAGGCTACAAATTACACTGAGTCCCCTAGACAGGCCACTCTGCCTTCTGAGACATGTCATCCAGCATTTGGGATTCTTGCTGCTCAAAAACCAAGAGGAGTTCTCTAATAAGAAGTAATCTGACTGAACTATTTATGTGATCTCTTTAATGTATGGATGGTTCTTATATTATAATGCTATCATTAGTTGATTTGAATTGCCATAACCAAATACCACAGAGTGAGCAGCTTATACAACAGAGATTTATTTCTCAGTTTGGAAGCTGTAAGTCTAGGATGGAGGTGTCAACTAATTTATTTTCTAATGAAGGTTGTCTTCTTGACCTTCAGACAGCCAGCATTTCACTATGTCCTCACACAGGCTTTTCTTCAGGTATATGAACAGGGAGGTTTTTGTCTTCCTATAAACAGAAGTACTTCATCCTGAGATCTCATCCTTATGTCCTCCTATAATCATAACCACACTCACAGACTCCCCGTGTCATCACACTGGAAGGCAGAGCTCCAAGGGATCATGACTTGGGGACAAGCACTGTAAGTGTTAAAATGGAAAAGCTCATGCCCCCAACTTCAGAGGCCTGATGCTAAAATTGCCTCTTCTAATGCAGCCACTCAAGTGGGGTCTGGGAAGCAGAATGGATTATAGGTGCTTTTAAAGACAAATTTTAGCTTCCAAAAGTCAGAACTTGAGGAAAGTGTGATGGAATATTTGAGGCACTAAACAAAACCTAGCATAGGGCAGGAAATTCTGATGAAAACACTGTGTGATGAGAATGAATGGCAGCCTCGGGCCCCTTCACATTATAGACTAGGGCCAATGCAGCCTTGGGGAAGGACTTCTTCCTGGCTCTTGGATGGCATCCTTCTATTGTTATTGTAAATGCCACCACTCAGCTGTTGATGAAGGGATCCTATCTGCATTCTTTATTTCTCTTATAACTTTGATGCCATGTTGGAAAACAAACCATTAAGTGCATCAACCACTGTTGTTCATCCTTTAGGGGTGGTTGCTTGTGAGCATGGACATGGAAAATGCCTTACCCACAGGGCATCTGTGTCCCTAGACATCCTTGCTATGCAGCCACACAAACTGAAGCCTTGACAACAGAGATATTAGACAGCCCATGTTATTAGCTATTGTATCAACTCCTAGGACCACACTGCTATGTTTAGCATTTTTCTTTGCCATCATGGATATTAAAGTCACACTGATACTGCAGAACCTATAGACCAGTTTTCCACTTCTATATGATTCTGCTTGGCTTATTTTCTCCTTCCCCAAAGTACTCTTTCAGACCTTTTTTTCTTCCTCTAGCCAAAAGAGTACCACTATCTTTTCTTCCTCAAGAGCATCAGTCTCCCCTACCTCATCAAGAAATTGATACAGTAAAGTACAAACTCTCTCAGTTCTCCAAACCAACACCTCCGAAGCACTGTTTTGTCCCCACCTTACATATACTTCTTTTCCTCAGCCTCAGAAAAGCCAGAACATCTAGTCCATCACCCACCCCCTCCAGTGGTCCCCATGCAGTATCTCCAGTGCTCCAGCAGAAAATTTTCTGTCCCATTTATAAACATCCCCACCACCCACCAGAAGTTGTTGCATCCTGTCCTCCCAGCACCCTGCAGAGGATGTGTACCATAAGAGTCCCACATGACAACAGCATTCTCTCTTCTCCATCACTAACATCATTTACAGTAGATCTCAAATTAACTGTCCATATCCTTACACTGATTCCTAAGCCACTTCCATGTCTTGATGAATTTTATGAAAAGATCTTGAAGGGTTGAGTTCTGCATTAAACATTATTTCCCACAATGATATTGTTCATTCTCAGTCTTTGGTCCTGGGATAGTCTCTAGCCAATGAACTCTTTAACTGCTCACTTTTAATTTGGCAGTCTTGCTCAAAGTTCAGGATTTCCCACTTGAGCAGTCAATACAGAAACCCAAGTGCATATTCTGCCTTCCCTTTTATTTTATCCTGTTGTCAATCAAGCTGCCTCTCCCTCCGCAGACTGTGGCAACAACTCCCCTCACCTTTCAAGCCGCTGCTACTTATTAGCTCAGGATCTCATAAGTAATTCTCTGCTGCTTTGTTGGTCTGCTGGTCAGTCTCTGCATCAAGGCTTGCTCACTCTTACTGAAGACTATAGTCAGTTGAAAAACTAAGAACCCCAATGTGAAAACAGCTTGAAGAAAGCCAGCAAGTACTGCTCTCTGTTGGTTAAATGTCCATAGATGGGATAGGGAAAAAGAAAACTCTCTTTTCTGCCAGGGATCCATCTTGGTACCTACTAACCATTTGTCTCTACCCCAGCCTATGGAAGATAAGTTTCAAGTAACCCTGACTCAGTGACCTTCCACCTAGAAATGTGTAGCTCTGACTATCTGCTTGTTATATTATAACGAGCTGCTTTGTAGTTTCTGTAACCTGCTTATATAGACCTTCAGGTGGCCTTGAAGACCTAATCTTGGCAGAGCAAAATTGGTCTTGGTTTGTTTTGCAGATACCAGATCTTCTTGTGGTTTTCAACTTGAAAAATCCTTCCTTCACTCCCATTCTCAAGTTTGGCTCAGAGATTGTTGTTCTGTTAGTGGTAATCAATAAATCCTTTGATTATAATTGGATTGAGTCTATGGTCTTTTTCTCATGGGTCAGGAAGTCTGTAACATTTGGAGTGCCCCAGCAAGATCCCTGGGAAAGCCAGTGTTGTTTTTTTTTTGGTTGGTTTTTTTTCTCTTTTCTGGGGAGAGAGGGGTCTGTCACTTAACTCCCAATTATATTACACATGGGGGCTTATTCTTAGTTATAAAGTTTGACTTGTTTCTAGCTAGGTTTCCTTAACTTAAATTAACCTGTCTTTTGTCTCTGGGTTTTTTCCTTTTCTATTCCTTTATACCTTTCTTTGTTTCCTACTGACTTGCTGTGTATCTGGGTGGCTGACCCCTGGAGTCCTCTTTCTCTAGCTACTTCTTTTTCTCCTAGATTTCTTCTTCTATTTATACGCACTGCTTGCCAATCCTGCCAATTTCTCTCTCCTGCCTCACTATTGGCTGTTCAGCTCTTTATTTGACAATCAGGTGTTTTAGATAGGCATGTAACACAGCTTCACTGACTTAAATACAGCATAAACAAAAGCAACATATCTTTACATCATTAAACAAATAGTTCACAGAGTAAACAAAAGTAATGCATTTTAAAATAATATTCTATAATATATCAGACTCTAGACCAGGCTTCTGGGATATGTCATGGTGGACTTAGAAGTCCAAGGAGCCAAAGACCATGGCTGCCATAGATTAAAGGGGGTAGGATTCAGGGAGAGCAAGTCCATGGGGAAGCAGATTGGGCCCTGTAATCCCAGACTGCATCCGCTGCAAATTTGCAAATTGAAGGTAAAACCAAAGTAAGCACTGCTGGCCAACATGCTTTGGAAGCTCAGGCCTATGACTGAGTTGTTCTGTTCTGTTTTAGAGTCCAAGCTATTGGAGAGATAAAAGGGAGATGGACATGATTGTAGACCAGGTATCTGCGGCAGAGGGGACCCCCTACTGTCCTCTAGGTTCGGTGGTCACTACATGTCTTGGTTCATCTGGTCTTTCCTGATGGTGTTGTTACAATGTCCTTTTCTATTGTTCTTTGTTGTCTGTTGGAGTTGTGTTTTCAAGTTTTGTTGCTGAGATGATCATCTGACTGAGCTCGACCAAATCATCCCTAGCTGCATGCTTCATTTTCAGGATTTCTGCAAAGCAGACCACTCCTGGCTGCTTCCACACTAGCTCCCATATGACGCTCACTCCATCTCTGTCCCTTCTGTTGGCTTACAGAACCTAGTGCATCAGACATTTCTCTACACCCTCCTGTTAATGATCCTTTTTCCTTTTTCTGCTTCTGAAGATGCCTTTTTTACTGTTTTCTCTGTCTCTCAGCTAACTCCTGTCTCTGATCATGAAGCACTGGCTGCTGCTGCCTCACAGTACCTGGGTCAATACAGGCACTTCTGATACACAGCACTCAAGGGCACCATAACCCTCTCATTCACTGCCTGCTGCTTACTGCCCTGATGCTGCAGCTGGCCCACACCCAGAATTTCTTATCACTGGCCTTTGTTTGTTCTCTGCTTGCTCTGTTTGCTCCCTCTGATCACCGGTTTTGGTTTTGCAGAGATTCAGGTGTCTTTGGGGTATGAATAATAGTGAAGCATTGTTTTTGTGCTTTTATACCTTATTAAAAAGCTGGCTCTAGAGTTGGATTATGGCCCACCACTCACCATTCAAGCCTGCTTAATCTTCAATATGTGTCACAGTACTAGAAAACTGAAAAATACAAACATCCAAGTTACTATGCATGTGTTGAGCTATGTATGCATGGCTCCAAGTATGTGCCTGATCTGTACAGACCACTAAAACTCAGACATTATTTTCACATTCCAGCAGTAGCAGAAGGCATTTCATCCCCTTCTAGATGAACATTGCACATTCCATCATCATTTTACCCTTTAGCCAGAGATAGACACATTGCAAAGCTGATTCAAAAAGGATGCTGAGAAATATGGTCTTCATCCTGCACAGACATGATGAACTAAAGTTTCAAGAGTCTCTGATTGTCAAAAAAGAGCACCAGCTATCATAGCCGGCACTGCCTTCCTTTTATATTGTGTGTCTTATTGTTAAGTGGAATCCTTAACATTCTGCCCAGCCACTGCACCCCACAAGAAGTCCAGAATCTTTGGTGCTCAGCATTTCATGGATCAAGAAGGTAAAGGTCAGGGATTTGTCCCCATCATACTCCATGTGGCGTGTGCTCAGGGAGCAGGATACAATACTAGTAGAGAAAAAGGGGGAGAGAAGGCACGAGGGGGAAAGAATGTGGAAAGGAATAAAAATGAGAAAGGAAAGTTTGAAAGGAGTCAGAGCAATATTAGTCATTGACACAAATGTAGATTGGGAAGGGTATGTTTCAGTGCTAGGGGATATTGCTCATGCTGTAGAGGAGATCAGGAAGGCCATTTTCTGGTAATCAGCCACAGAAAAGAAAGATGGAAAAGACTAGAAATCGATTTACTTTTTAAAAATATTTCTACAAATATTCACACATTGTTTCCTCACTCGGCATGTCTTCCAGTTCCATCCACTCAACAGCTCCATCCATCATTACTTCATTGTGTATAGGTACCACATTTTTCATATTCATTCATCAGTAAATAAACATCTAGACTGTTTACATGCCCGAGCTACTGTGAAAAAGCAGCATTGAACATGGATGACCATGTGTCTCTGTAGAAAAAAATGGAAGAATATAGAAGTATATACCCAGACATGTTATAGCTGGATCATATAGTAGATCTTTTTCTAGTTTTTTTTTTTTTTTTTCAGAATCACCACAACAGTTTCCATAGTGACTGCAACAGCTTGCTTTCCTGTGAACACTGTGTGAGGGTTCCCTTTCTACATTCTCAACAGCATTTGTTATCATTTGTTTTCTTAACAGTAGCCATTCTGGTAAAACAAAATATCACAGTAGTGTCTATTTTTATCTCCTGGAAGGCCTGGAACTCAGGACTTTCCATAGGCTAAGCAAAATTCTCCTGGTGTACTGCATCACCAGCTCCAAGTTTTTAAGATGAGAATCTCAGTGTGTGGCCTAGGCTGGCTTCAGATTCACAGTCTTGTGCATCTGCTTCCCATGTGCTGGGATTTTAGGAGTTTCTAATACAAATCTCAAAGACTAAAGTAGGAGCAAGGCAGGATTCTTGGCTTACAGACTAGACTGGAAACTGTCCACAGAAGGAAAGGGCTTCTATACAGGATACAGGAATGACAGCCACAGGATGCTTCCAGTGTGTCCCATAAGCAAAGCCAGTGCACCTACAGGTTTACTGCTTAGAAGAGCAATGCGGACACCATTTGTGCCCAGTTCTCATTGCTTGTGACAGTTGCATTCTATGAAGCTGTTTGAACACTGAATCAGTGAGGCCTAAAGCATTGCTTCTAGAAAAAATACAAAATACAATTCTGGCAACCCCTGGTCATGTTTCTGTCAACCTCTTAATAGACAGAGTCATGTTGGGTGTGCTTTTCTTTAAAGAGCTCCAGCTAAAGACTATAGAGCTCATGGCTACAGAGGCAAGGCATAGTACAGCTTCCCTGCGCTGAGCAACAGAAACACTTCAGTACTATACCTAGAAGTAATTTTAAACCTCAAAATCACCATAAAGCAAACAAAGAATATACAAACTTGCAAGAAATGTGCACTAAACAGATTAAGAAAAAGATAGTTGTTCCCAGCATGAGAGGACAAGTCAGAAAGTAAAATGTCCCGGTGTTCAACCTCAGCCAGCTGATTAGGTGACTCAAATATTTTTTTTCTTTTAGAAATCCATAAATAATCACAAGATTCGGGGGTTACAGGTAAATTTTAGCAAGTAAATGAATGCATAAATAAGGAATCTATAATGGATAAGGATCAACTATGCTGGGTTCTGGGCTGTAGTAAGGAATGTAACCTTGCATGGCTTTGTCCTGGCCCCTAACATTGATCGTACATCAGCTCAGGTCAAAACACTGTTGAAAAAAAAAATCAGCATGTCTGATGCTTTAGCCTTTAAGGGGCATTTACAAGCTTCTGGCAAGTCATTGCCTATGAATTACCAGTTCTTATACTTTGCCACAGTCTGTAGGGAGTGGTTTGCAGTCCTCTGTCTATGGAAAATACAAATGACTTGTTCATCCTGGATACCACAAACAGCCAATCCCATTCTATCATCTCCCTGACTGCCAGCCTTTTACAGCCTTCCGTATGAAGCTCCTCCCACAGGGCTGACAGAGCTGGTTTTCTGTTGCTGACCCAACTCTGCTGTGTTTCACACTTGGGCTTTTTTTGTCCGCACGCAGCCACCCTTCAGAGGTGGTTATTCTGTATAGCCTGGTTCTCATGTTCTCCATACGATGAGCCTTCCTCTTCGCTTCCCATCACATCTTCATCATGGCTTGAGAGTCACGAGGACCAAAGGCTGACCCTGAGCTCCCTGTTGGCCTGCTGCCCTTATCTGCCTGTTCCAGCACTAACTGTTATTCTTGACAGGGCTTTTGTGGTTTCCCTCAGGGTTTGTAGAAAGGATTCAATGTTCTTTCTAAGGTGTCCACAAAATTTTAGATATGTTTGTTTTACAATCTAACTATATTTTTAAAATGAACTTATACTTTTTTCCCCAAGAGTTTGTACCTCTGTAGTCTCTAATTGCTCTGTCCCACACCCATCCAAAATTACAGAATGCCTCTATGTTCATGTGAATAATTTTAAATGACTTTTTAATTTTCCAATCTGAATTCTAGTTATTCTCAAACTCACAATCCCTCTGCCATTAAGTCACCACACCTGGCTTTCTCTGCCTCCTCAACCCTAGATGACAGCTTTGAAAAAATATATGCAGAATTGTCAGAAGAAGGAGTTCTCCAGCTCTCCTTCCCAAACACAGATTTTTTTTTTGCACAGTTTTGGGGATCAAACCAGGACTTTGTACCTGTCAGGAAAACGCCCCACCGCTAACCTACATTCCCAGACTATGGTTTTCCAGACAAATCTTTCGATGCAGCCCAACCGACTTTTGAACTTCTAACCCTGTTCCCATCACCTGAAAGTTAGAATTATAGATATTCCCCACCATGCTTGGCCTTTTAATACCTTTCTTAAGATTTATTTTTATTTATGTTTATGCACTTTTTAGTCATATCTAACTGAATGTCTGTATGTGAGCATATGCCAAAAATATACAAGTGACTGCCAAAGCCAGAGACATCATCTGATTCCCCTAGAGCCACCCAATGTTAGTCCTGGAACTGAATTCTGGTCCTGTGGAAGGACAGCAAATGCTTTTCACCTTTGAGCTAGTTTTCTATGCCCCCATGTGCTCACACCTTTTAATATATTTTAATGGCTTTAAGGGAGGCAGAGGGGAGGTGATGAAGGGAACAGGAGGGAGGGGGGGAAACTATGGTCAACATGTAAAATAAATGAAACCACATACTAAAAAGAAAAGAGAGAGAGAGAAAAAAAAGCAAACAAAAAATATTTCCCAATGGAAGTCTTGAACTTTTGATTAATTCTTAGATAATGTAGTAGATAACCATTGTTGCTGATATTTTTTTTAATGAGTTTTTAAAGGTAGTTCTTAAGAGGAAAGCTTTTGAGTTTTTAGGCTGATCTTCATACATAGGAGGCTGGCTCCCTTAGTCTGCCTGGTGGGCATGCAGTTTCCAGGTAAGACTCCAATTTCCCTTTCCTTTCTATATTGATTCATTCTTCAGGAGTGGCCATCACTGCATTCCCAGTTTGTCCTTTATTAGAATAGAAATATATACATAGTGTCTTCACAAGTATAAAGTTTTCTGTCTTTATAGAGCAAAGAAAAGTACTTTTTCCTTAATCTTTCAGGTATTATTAAGGTCACAGGTATAATTTTTCAGTGTTTTGCGTGACTCATAAGTCACAGAATAAGAATTACTTATAAACTTCTGGTTGAGCTAATGAAAATATGGGTTGAAAGTTCTGGGCGTGGAGAGACTATGTGTCATCATATATACTTTCATATAACTAACTCTCACTAGTGAGTTTGGGTTCTCTACTTTCTTTTGCATATATTTTGAAACTGTAAATTTTTTTAGGAATTAAGTTGTTTTTCTCAGAATTTTGTTATGGGTACATCTATGGGCATCTATGAAATCATTCACTAATTATCAATTCCATTGTCTATCTGGAACCAGCTTTCCTAGACCATACTATCTTTATTAGGAGTTGAGGCTTTTGTGTTTATTTTTAAATCTACAAGCCAGGAGATTTGAGAGGGTCACAGTCAAAGAGAAAGGGAGAAGTTGACAAATTAGGCAGCTACCGACTGTCATTACATAATCTTATTTCTTAGCCTGTCAATTACTGCTTGCATGGACTCTGAACATGAGGACAACATTCCCAAGCAGCACCAAGTTTAGTGCAAATGTCGCCCCTTACTGCTGAACTTAACCTATACTGAAGAAAATAAAGTGGGTTGGTCTTTCTCCCTCGTGCTCTTTCTGCCCACCATCACCCTGGCTTCCTTCAAGTCACCACAAAGTACCACAGGGCAACCTTGACTCTAATTGCATTCCCTTTTGTGTGCTCTTTCACTATGATGTGATGTGCATATTTTGAGTTACTGTCTTCTAGTGGTGATATTTCAACTTAGAGGTGCTAGAATAATATATTGTCCACTTAAAACAATTATGAATTCATCACCCATGTAAGATGGGTAAATGCAAAGTCTTCAGCATACCTATCCTCTAGCACCTCGAACCTATGGGCAACAGCCCACATGCTTTCTTCTCATGCCTAACAAGTTGTCATAGCAACATTCTAAGACCAGACAAACTCTATCTATAACCTTATTTTTTTATGTCATACTAAATGAGAGGTTACTTATTTCTCTAAATTTAATGTTTCATTGTGATAAAAACATGTTTAAATGTTTCTGTTGTGATTTTTAAAATTACATTTCTAAAAATCTTACAATAAATAGGAAGTTCTGTGACAATATAAAACTCTAAGAAGTAAAACAACAAATTGTGAAAAAACATAACTGTGTAAGTAAAGGTTTAAAAAAGTCACTCGTGGTTCAGTAAATGACTCAGGGATTAAAGGCACTTGTAAACAACCCAGATGACTTAGTTTAATCTCCTAGATGCTCGTGGTAAAAGGAGCAGACATACTCCACAAGCTGTCCTCTGACTTTCAAGGAATAAATGTAATTTTTTCTAAGTCACTTGTAAGTCTTATGAAAATAAACCAAAAATATGTGGCTGGAAAGATGGCTCAGTGGTTAAGAGCACTGGCTGCTCTTCCAGAGGACCGGGGTTCAATTCCCAGCACCCACATGGCAGCTCACAGCTGTCTCTCACTCCAGCTTCCAGTTCCAGGAAAACACCAAGGCAAATAAATTTTTTTAAAAATAAAATAAAATAAAATAAAAATAAACCAAAAATATTGGGCATTGCCTCCATGAGTAACACTGACTGTGGATGGTGTTGTTCCTGTGTCTTTGGACTGAAATGAGGGTGCCATAGATTCTTCACTGCCCTACCCAAATCTCCACTGATGCCACCCACAGCTCCTGCAAGTCATTACTAAGAGCTTCCTCCTGAGATTGTTTCCCAAAACACCTTCTTGCCTAACTGAAGCCAACCAAACCCACCAGTTACAAGTGTCTAATTCTGGATGAAAACAAAAAGAAATTCTGTGGAACAATTCGCTCGCTTTCATTCTTGCTCTGCTAATCTCCTTCCCTGAGGATTTACTCCCAAGCCCGTGGCTTTTTAGCAACCAACATATATAGTGGGTGATGTCCTCATCACTAATAGGATTAAGGCTGTCAGACTGAGTGATTTAATATCAGAAAGGACCCAAAATCAAAGTCCAGCTATTGTCCAGATGGTTCTACTACTGCCCTCTATGACCCCGAAGATCTCATGATACTAGAGATTCATCAGAAAGATACAGGTGAAATCTTTAGGCTCTAATCAATATCTTGTTCTCTGTAGTTTAAAATCAGCTGTCAGTGTTCTAGCCAGAACTTCTCATGTGGATGAGGACTTTCCAGTTCACCAAGTGAAACTCATAAAAATCAGGCAAATCTAGTATCAGTAGATCTCAGGTACTCATATCTCATCTGAGGCTGTGCTCCTAGATTCTGATCTAAGGTGATTGAAGTCAAGACTAGGCCCAGTGAGCAGGCACTAGAGAAGGAAGTTGAACCACCTGTTAGCAAAAAAGACTCCACCACTGAAAGACCTGATTGTTGTGGCAGTGTTATTGCTGAGGTGCTCCTGCCTGTGGTGAGGCAATGTGACTGCAGTGATAGGCACAATCTCTTCACATGTGGCACAAAGAGAAAAGCAGTGATTTACTGTGTTACTGTGTAGCTCAGTTGAATTATAGGGAGAGAACAACTAACTCTATTCAGCTCATATCTGTGAAAGCCAGAAATCCCATTGGCAGTGCTGTAAAAGCCTCTTGTTATCTGTGGGTATGGGGTAAGCACAGCTCAGGAAAGTACAGAACACAACAGAAAAGGTTGCAAAACTTCAGAGAAGACAATCTCTTACAACAAAGAATTGGCCATGGCAGGGAAGCAATGGAATTTTGAAACTTGGCCCGACATATCAAGGTGCATGCAGTTGAGAAACTTTAATCCCCAGATTCTCCTGGCAAATTCCCCTTTGAAGAAAGAAAAAGATCACCTGCTTTGAATAAGTAGCTTCTCCCCATACTGGAAAACTGGGCAGAGTCTCAAGTTGGGGCTTTTATGAGTCAGTGTGATCTGTTTTAAGATTACTTCCTCTCTAAGACACCACACTAAGAAGTAATGTCAAATATCAGCAGAGCCCTATGAGCGAATCTATCAGAGTCTAAAATAGAACAAACATGTTATACAGAAAAATGACCAGAAGTGAGGGGTGAAGAAAGGAGAATTCAGAAATGTATAGAAACTTTCCTGTAGTGCTCACAAGGTATGGTACTTTCAAAGGCCCAAAAAGGTAGTTGTAAGTTCTACTATACAGTTAAGCTGGTCTCATTAGCCAAAGAAGAGATGCTGAAATTCCTCATGACTGAAGAGAAAGAAGTCAAAGCGGGCAAAGAAGAAGGCTTAGTGGAGTAGACTAGAGCCTTGACTCCTGATGCCCCTTGGGAAGGGCCAAAGGAAATTTGGCTTAATGAAGCAGTAACAGATGTGCTTGCAAGATGCTTCAATAAAAGTTTCAGTAGTGCTTTTTCTCTACAGGCTCACGCTGAAGGAAAAGAATGTTACTGAGAGATGTTACTACTTAATAGTATAAAGATGGTAAAATATCCCAATAAGCAGGAAAGATGGGGAAGGTTCTAACCGTGGCTTGCTGAAGATCTCAGAAGGAGAGACTAAACCAAGGTGGCTTCAGAGCAGACACTCATTTTCTAGTGTTGTTGCTTGTTTGTTTTGTTTTTACCACAGACTTAGTCTTTAGATAACCCAGTGACTGATTAATCCATTGATTGCATTAATGTGTTTATCTATTCTCAAAGGCAGAGTTCTAATCACATGTGTGAATTCTCACCTAGTCTCATTTCTTAATCTCTCGTAGTGGAGATTAAACCTTAACGTGAGTTTTAAAGGGGACAAGATCTAGTCAGACCACAGTAGACCCTGGGACCTAACTCTGGCCTGCAACACAAATTCATATATAATTGGCCTCAGACCAGATTATCTAATTATGCTATCTTTTGATTGTGTGCATCAAACAATCCCCTAGGGCTGCTCACGTAGGGTTGTTTTTTTGTTTTTGTTTTTGATTTTTTTTTTTGGTTGGTTTTTTGGTTTTTTTGTAAAGTACAAAGCTTGTAAAATGATGCCTGAAAAGACTCATGATGTCATGAGTCCCAGATCTCCAGTGGTCCCTTTGTTCATTCTCACCCTGGAGACCTGCATATAATTTTATAATGCACCCTGCTTGCCTGCCTGCCCCTCACCAGCCTGCTCACTCGACTGCCTGCCTGTTCTCTCTGTCTCATCTGAATTCAGGTAATGAAGATTGCAAGGACCAGGGGCAACAGGGTAGCCAGGATAATATCCTGGTGATGGTAAGATATGTGAATTTTAAAATCCTCTTATTAATTTACTACAGGTGTGATTACTCATCATGCCTATTTACAAAAAAGTTGTGTGTGCATATAATTTTGTTTAATTGGGCTGTTTTAGTGCTTTTAGCAGGTGTTTTTCTCCTCCAGTGGTTTTTTTTCCCCAATTTGTGAAATGTGAAAACCAAGAAATATGTATTTACTTCTGAAAAAAAAAAAAAACTTATGATTTGGGATTTCTCAACATTCTTCATTATAATTGAAACAGGATTTTTTTTTATGCAAAAGAGAGATCTTCCAAATTGTGCTCATTAGAAATCTAAGCATACAAGACAGTTCTAAGCACCACTGTCTTGCTTGGTTTGGGCAAGAGTCTTACTGGAAATGATCCAAGTGGGCATCTTAGTGCATACAGTATTTGGCCAAATGTTGGCTTAATGCAAGGTTTCTACTCTGACCTGAAGACCTATAAACAAAAATTTAAAAATTAACAAAGACTTATCTTTGTAATCGCTTGGCCTTTGAAGAAAATATGTTGTGAAATCTTATCAACATTATACTATCATAATTTCAGGCAAAAGATATACTTGAGATTGTCTGAGCTACCAAACCAGAATGTGGAAAAGATGTTAAAATTGAGTTAACCCAGTAACAAAGCAACAATGCTGCTGGCAGTGTAACAGACACCCACACCTTAGCACGTGATGCCATGTGTGAGACACCATTCTGACCTTGTAATCATGTAGGCCCCAACACCTGCAAAAAAGAAAACAAAGACCTAATCCATCAAGACTTGGTCCATAGTTCCAGGATCCCAGGAAGTCTCTAAATACACTAACCTTTCTTTTTGGCTTCTGCAGTTCTGCTTCTTGCCAACTATAGTGTGTCAACTAAAATGTGGTTTTTGAACATAAAAGTAAAAAACTGAGGGTCAGGGATATGTGATTTGGACAAGTTCCCCATGCAGCCTCTGGCCAACAATAAAGACTTCCTTCTCAGCTTTAAGAGTATCTGTGTGTATTCTT
Organism: Sigmodon hispidus; assembly: GCA_004025045.1. Taxonomy (NCBI): domain Eukaryota; kingdom Metazoa; phylum Chordata; class Mammalia; order Rodentia; family Cricetidae; genus Sigmodon; species Sigmodon hispidus. The sequence continues at coordinate 40,866 of PVIH01000042.1, forward strand.
TTTCTCTGGTTAACTTAACTCATAAAACCAGACACCAGAGGATAATGAAATCCCACTCTCATGAGTGGGTACCTCTTTTTGACTTTTGGGGTCCCATAGTCCTCCAAATATTACAGGTTATCACTAATGTTCTTGATTACCTTCCAAAACCTGATGGCAAAACTCTATTGCTAAAGATACCACATATTTAAATCACAGAACACAGAGAAATCAACATGGTACACACCTGAGTGTTTCATCTCTACAGGCCAGCTTCATATTGCTGGAGGGTGCTATGCATATTTCCAGAGGAGAAAAGTAATCATCACTATCACCCAGCTGTGGATCCTAGAAACTGAAATAACAACCAGCCCAACCACACACACCCACTGGTGCAATAATGGCAGAAATGTTATGGAAATAACTAATGACTTTCTGAGTGAATCTAAGGCTACCCTCATTAGTAGAAACCCAGACCTAATGCTATTAATGGTGGACAAGAATGTGTGGCTAGAGAGGCTATGGCCTCTCAGAGAAGAAGATGAAATAGCGGTATTTTCTTTACATAATAGGGTAGCTGCACATATGAACTCACAGGAATTGTAATCGCATTCACAAACCCTGCTTGGGTTCAATCCAGACAATCCAGGCATTGAAGGGGGAAGTGGGCATAACATTCTCCCACAAGCTGAGGAGCTATCAGTGTTTGACAGCTTTTGGGAAAGGAAGAGTAGGTTTTATTATTAGTATGACTGCTAGGAGATCAGTCATACTTCAAGGGTAGTGGAGCTGCACAACTTGGCTCAATGGGCTTTTTTGAAAACTGGAAGTTGACACTCTATTGTTCAGAAGAGGGTATGTGAACAACTGGATGTAAGTAGGTGGGAGTCCTAGGCTGCTCACAGGTTGCTAGTTGTCTCATTTGAAGAGGGATGTGGATCCTTTAAACAGTGCATACACCACCAAGTGATGTGAGATGTTTTTCTCTACACTATGAATATGCTCTATTTCCAATTGGTTAATAAAGAAGCTATTTTAGCCTATGGTAAGGCATCTTAAAAACAGGCAGGAAATCCAAAGAGATAAAGAAGAGCAGAGTCAGGCAGATGTTGCAAGCTCTTCTGCTTCATGACCATCAAACATAGATTTTAATCAAATGTATTTCAAAAGGTTATGCATCTGATTTATAATCAGTATAGTAAATCCATTTCCAAGTGAACAAAAACAATTTAAGAAAGGAAAATCATAGGCTGTTATCAACATTGTGATTAGAATGTGAACTGTCCTCACAGTACTCAGCTCTAGCACTGTTTCTGGAAGAGATGGAAACCGTTAGAGGCGACTGGAGAAGGAGATCACTGAGGACATGCTTTTGAAGATTATGCCTGTCCCTCAACTTCCTGTCTGCCTTGAGCTGAATGGCCTTGACCCATACTCCCACAGCCACATGCTCTATGCATGGGCTAGAGGCAGCAGAGCCAGGGTCTTCAGGCTGGAGGATCTCATGCAGTTTAGCAAACTCAACAAAACAAAACAGAAAACACAGTCTCTGATTATCACATTATAGCACAAGCAGTAAAATAGCAAAGAAAAAGATCAGATCTAACTTGCAATTTACAGAAAAGCAAACCACTATGGTCATTTCAGTGCATGAGGGAAGGGTGTTGAATGGTGATAACTACAAAAAGTTAGTAACTGAGGACAGAATGATGCTTTAAAAGCAAATGATAGAATCTACAAACAAGACCATACCAGCATTAAAGGAAAGAAGATGTGAAGATTCAAGAAGGTGAAATGGAAAAAAACACTAAGGAAATGCTTGGTGCATCTAGACTCCAAAATAACAGAGCTAGATCCAAACTGAGATCCTGTCTCTCGTGACTGGAACCTGGGAGATGAGTTTTTCACTTCATCTGTAATAAGAAAGCAGTATCTAGTCACTAAAACTGTTTGCAGGCTAAATAAGATAATGGTAAAAACTCCAAAATTGTGTCTGCATACAGTGAGCACTGGAAAGATATCAGTAGCAAGATTTTAGAGTATTACTTCTTTAGCTGAAAACAATGTTTTTTTTTTAAAAAAAAAAAAAAAAAAAAAAAAACACTGTGTCTTCTTTTGGATCACCATCTGTCTACCAATTTTCTTCATGTCCCTCCACTAATAGAATAATTTGAATCCGGTTTTCTAGTCCAGGGCACTCACACATGCCCATCTACTAGCTTCATGGTAGCTTGAATGCCGCCACCATTGCAGCCCTCCACGAATCCTGGCACTCGGGCACACTGTTCCTTAGCAAAGTCCTACCTGGGGTCCCCTGAAGCTTGCCTGGTAGCTGACTCTCTTTGTCCCTGTGACTAAGTTTCAGAGTTCCACTCTGGCTGCTTTCCTCTACTCTCCCATTCAGTCCATCAGTGGCCTCCTTCTAGCTTCCAGGGTCATCCCGCGCTTCCCTTAAACATTATCAGTTGTAAACCTCTTCATCACCAGAACTGCACCCAGGCTTGAGGTAGAAATCCCTCACACCACCAGTCTTCTCTCTGTTTTTCTACATGGCCCCTCACTTGTCTCCAAGTTCGGGTGAAATGAGAATTCTTTTCTCTCATCATTGCTGAGGCTCTGCTCTTACCAGTCAGTAGAGAGTTTGACAAACAGTTTCACCAATCCCCACCCTGCAAAAAAAAAAAAAAATAATAATGTCCAATGTTTACTCTCTCTCTGTCTCTCTCTCTCTCTCTCTCTCTCTCTCTCTCTCTCTCTCTCTCTCTCTCTCTCTCGTATGTTCACCTAGGAACAGGGTGCAGGATCCATTGAAAATGTTGTGCATAAGAATGCACTGACTGTCTGAGTCCTGATGGTCCTTGATCCTAGACAACAGATGCTGCAGGTGGCATCTCTTGTCCAGGATGTCCAAAAACGGACTGTACTGAGGATCGCTAACCCAGAACGAAACCCAAGTTCAAATCATGAATTCTACTGACCACATATGTTTTATGCATCACAGTAGGAAAATTGTTCAAGTCGTGTGTGTGAGTCAGGGACTATTGGTTATGTGTTATTTATTCTATGTGATATCAAAATTTCTCAATAATAATATTCAGTGTTATGAATTATTATTAGGTTAACATAATAAACATATTCTACTTCAACACCAGAAAAAGAGAGATGAGGAGGGAAAGATTAACTATGGAAAATGAAGGAAGAATTCCAACAGAGAAACCCCTATAGTTCAAGACCCACTATAACTTCCTACAGTTCTTAATATGTGTCATGATGTGGCTTATTTTTTTTAATAATTGGAACCATAGAGGTCTCCTTGTCAGAGCGTCATATGTTTTCATTCTATTACTAATTTCATTTCTGTTTCTTTTAGGTATACAAGTGTTAGCCTGCATGTATGTGAGTGCACCACATATATGCAATGCCAGAAGAGAGCATAAGGCCCCTGGGATTTGAGTTGCAGGTGGTTGTGCATCACACACCAGAGCTGAGACCCCTGCCAGGACAAGTGCTCTTAAGTACTCATCCATCTCTCCAGCTCCTTTGCGTTTTCTTTCTAGATGCCTCTGGAATTTCAAAGGACTTGCACCCCACTGGGGTCTTCACTGTCACCTGAGATGCACCTCCAGCCTGATGGTTGCTGGAATATTCCCTCTTTATCTCTGGGCCTGGGTAGAGTTAATAATACCAAGGAACTCCCCCATTCCTCACACTGGATAAATCAGTCTACTTTTCCTGACCTCCCTGTACACCCGATGTGTGTTCTAATTCTGTTGTGATAAGCACAGTTGTGTGTCTCTCTACATGGACTCAGGATTTTATCTTGAAAAGGATGGCAAAGATAACAACTCATACATCTTTGCATCCTTTGAGATTGATGAAGCCTGGCATATGACAGGTGCTGAGTGGGTGATTACTGACTGAAAGGAAGAGCAGCTTAGCAAGATGGGGATGGAAGAATTAATTGTACAAACACAGGAATAAATTAAACTTCTTTACTATAATGAAAATATAAGTTTGATTATACAATATATTCTATGTGCTAAGTATGGGAATGGTAATTAATGATCAACTCTTTATAACCCAGTTTGAGCAGAATCTGTAAAGGTGGGAGAAGAGTGCCATCTAGTGAGCAAATGAAGCATAACAGAGCAGTGAAAAGCTGCGTTCTCATTTTAAAGAAACCTAAGTAAAATTACTAGAACAGATTCTAAGCTTTCCATAGTATATCTTATTAAGCATTTTTCTATTAAAAAACAATATTTTCTGGGAGGTGGTGTCACACACCTTTAATTCCAGCACTTCAGAGACAGAGGCGGGTAGATATCTGAGTTCAAGCCCAGCCTGGTGTACAAAGCAAGTTCTAGGACAGCCAGGGCTACACAGAAAAACCCTGTCTCAAAAATAAACAATATAATAATAATAGAAAAACATATATGAGAATTTAATGAACATTCTACATCCACTAGTAAAGGCATCATGTTTTCTTCATATTTTCCTTAAAATTTGTAACAATTTTTTCTAAACATCTTTAAAATAATTTAAATAAAAATCCCTGGGTAACGCAACTTGAAGTTTAGACTTCTACTCATTAAAAACAAACTGTCACTTGCTTTGTTAGTAATTTTGGGGTTAAAAAAAAGTTTTGAGGACAAGGCAAAGTTCAAAGTGTTGACATTATTTAGGGAAAATGGCAACAGCCAGTGGTCTGATTTGAAGTTTCTGCCTCTCATAAGAGGACATTCCCAGAAACACATTGAGAGCAAATCACCAACCTACCTAACAGGTTCATAAAGTCTAGACCTCATCCCTATAGGTACAGAAAACCAGGGCCTAGTGAGCTACGGAAATACTTGCCCAAAACCTTCCATTGTACTCAGGAGACCTTGTATTCAGAGAGAGCTGGCTCTGTGACATCCTTGTCAAGGTCCCCTGGAAGTCCAAACTGAGAAAAGGTAACAGTCATTGGCTTGTCATATCTTCAGTCAAACAATTATCTGAAGTTGATTTGTTGGGGTGACATTTCTTTTTTTAAGATTTATTTATTATGTATACAGTATACAGAAGAGGATACCAGATGTCATCATAGATGATTGTGAGCCACCATGTGGTTGTTGGGAATTGAACTCAGGTCCTCTGGAAGAACAGTCAGTGCTCTTAACCTCTGAACCATCTCTCCAGACCTGACATTTCTTTTTTAAGTATTATAATTTGTTTTGAGACAGGGTCTCACTATGAACCCATGGCTTGCCTAGAACTCACCACATAGACTAGGCTGACCTCAAACTAAGAGAGATCTACCTGCCTCTGTCTTCCAATTGCTAATATTAAAGGCATGTGCCACCATGCCTGACCCATAAGCATTACAATTTTAATTGAGATATCATAAACATATGGAGAACAGTATAATGTTCTGATTCATGTATATAGTACAGAAATACTAAACTCATAATATATTGTATTATTTGGGAATTTACTCTTAGTTATTTTGAAAATTGCATTATTATTGACCATAGTTAATGCTGTACAATTATATCCAAACTCATTTTTTTCTAGTTGATACTTTGTGAAATTTGACTAGCAATTTCTCCTTTCTTTTGTTAACCCAGACTTGGGGTTATTATATTCTCTACAAAGTCTGGGTTTGATTTTGTTTTGATTGCTGTAGATTCTGTATGCAGTGAGGTCATATTATGATATCTACTTTAATGGGGGAAAAGGTTCAAAGCAACCAAAATTCATCCAAACTTATACATCTAATAAATTCCAAAGCTGACCTCTTTTACCTAAAACTGAACCTCCCCCCCCCCACACTTTCCCAGACTGACTTGTAAGAGGGGAAAAAAGCAGAAAATCTAAATAAGAAAAAGACAATTGGGCAGTCCCCAAAGGAAGTGCTCTGGTTCTCAGGGTGAGGACACAAAGGTGAATAAATCATTACCAAACGTCCGCTGTAAAAAAGCAGATTCTCATCACAAACACTGAACAGCTAGGGATCAGAAACACCTTGGACTGACTCCTTGGATCCCACTCCCCCTAGAGGAACACCTGACTCAGTCTTGATGTTGGGGGGAGAAAACTGGATTTGCCAGGACTGGAGGCTGAACTAAGCAATATTGGGACCGTGGGACCTTGGGACCGCCTGCCCATGGGGGGCGGGGAATGGGGAGATGTGGAGAAGAAAGAATGACCTGATGCGGTGGGAGGGGGAAGGGACCTTGAATAAGGATATACAAGAATACAAAATGTGACTTCTTCATTCATAATAATAAAAAAGTGGGAAAAAAAAGAAAAACACAATGTCATTTACATTTAATCAATTTTAATTTTGACAAAGAAAAGTTTCTTTTTGGTCTAGTTTTTTAAATTTACAGCCTCAACACCACATAATCTCAACAGGTTGAGATTATGACATGACAAAGCATGACAAAGCTTACTCAATAAATTTCACATGATCCCACAGCTAACTGTAATGTGAATAAATTCATTTAAAGAAAAAAAAACAGACTCTCAAAGAGTATGCATAGTGATGCTAATCCATCACAGCATCTGTAGACAAGGATGCCGCTTGTACAGGTGACTTGAGAGATGCTGTATCTCATCCCCTGTTAGACACCACTCTATTTCCATATGTAAAAAGCCCAGAGTCAAGAGAACTCTGTTTAAATTGCTTTATCCAATGCCACACTTCAAATTTTCTTGTGACATATTTAACACCCTGGTGAATGCCAGTAAGAAAGTGCTGGCTGGGAAGATTCACTGGAGGACTTTGTGCACAGGAGCCCATGCTTAGATTTGTATTGTCCATACAGATTTCTTGTAGGTGACATATTGGGATGAGAGTGAGTGAATTTGAAGGAAAGCCACGTCCTACCACAGGGCTACCTGGGAGGGTAGAAATAGAGAAATGCAGACCAAAAAAAAACACTTGGGGAAGTAAATCAAATAAGACTTGAGGGTGGATCAGATCTGGAAAAGAAATAAATGTTGACTCACAAAATTCCAGTTTGGATGACTTCTGGATAACGTTCTACTACATGAGAAAGATGCCAGGTTAGCTTTTTAAATCCAGTGTTTTTCGGAGTTCATTTTCTTATACACTAACAAGTGCGCGCGCGCGCACACACACACACACACACACACACACACACACACACACACACATCAGGCCCAGTGGAAACATCTTATGGAGATAGAATTTGGCAGAGCACACAATGAGATCCTGCTATGGGGGTATCATGCAATAGAAAGGCAACTGGCCTAGAATCCACATGGTGATATCACATAACATCTATGGGGAAAATCCTAAGAAAAAAATCTATGGAGTTTTTCTATACACATCAACAGTGCCTATATGATTTGGGGAAACACAGAAAAATAACTTAAAAGAAAAACTGAATTTTTTTCCACTTTACAATCTAAACCAAAGGACTGGCAAACTAAAGATCTCAAGCCAAATCTAGCCCAAGACCGTTTCCATAAATACAGTTCAGCTGACATGTGGCCCTGCTTGCTTATGACTTTGAGACAGCAGTGGTGGTGTGGCATCATTGGGACAGAGACTACCTAACCTGCCAGACCTACATGTTTACTACCTGAACTTTTAGATAAAAACTTTGTCAAATTTATGCTTACATTTAGGGAGGAAGGGGGAAGGAATGGGGTTTGGGGGTAGGGGGTGGCTATTTCCTCATGCTATACCATCTGATGACTTTAAAGAAATCTTTGCAAAGAAGCCCCCAAGGGTAAATCTGGTTCCTACCTCCCACTCCACTTGCAGACACTTGCCTTCTTACACAAACCTCCTTCTGTTTGGGAACAGCCCTCCTTGTTGGATGACCCTTCAATCTCCTCCAGCCACTCTTAACAATACCCTCATCCCACTTCCCAAAGTGAGCCAGTCTGGCTAGCTGCCACCATTGCATTTTATGGAGCGTTATTGATTAAGAATATATCCATGGAGGCCAGCCTGGTGTATACAGAGTGAGTTCCAGGACAGCCAAGGTTACACATACACACACACACACACACACACACACACACACACACACACACACACACACTAAAAAATATATATGGAGTAGCAAATAGAAGGAATTGTGTTTTAATTCATCTTTATTATTTTTATGTGTTTGAGTGTCTTGGCTGCATGTAAGTGTGTGCAATGCCTGAGAAGGCAAGAGAGGACGTGATTCCCTGGGACTAGAAGGTCATAAGTCACCATGTGGGTCCTGGAAATTAAATCCGGGGCTCTGCAGGCCATCTCTCCAGCCCCTAAAAGAAATTCTTGTCTTTATCGTTTTAAACAAAACAGGTATTTCTTTATTCATTCACTGAGAAACCCTAGCAATAGACTGTCTAAGCATGGAAAACAAAGAGCCAGGCCTTGAAGAGAGCTCTTGACCTAGCACTGTCCTTCTGTAAAATGGCACTCACTGTTCAAGCTCCCATTTCCACTCATTCCTCCTGCTCAGAACCACATCACAGAATAGTTTTCCTTGAAAGGTATGTTAGTTTTCTGTTAATATATCACATACCTAAGACGAGCCTATTTACAGTGAGAAAGAGGCCATTTTGGCTCAGCTTTGAGGGCACCAGTCCATAATCATATGCTGGCCATATTGCTTTGGACCTCAAGCAAGGCTGCGCGTCACAATGAAAGCATAGGGTACAGGCAACTAACTGCTCAGCTCATAGTGGAGAACGGCTTTGGGGGTGGCTAAGCCTCTAGAGGACTTGATTCCTCTGCTTCAAGCTTTGTTCCTCGTGTTTAACAAGTGGCCACAGTGTCCTTCAGTCTTGGCCCCGCTTAGGTCTGGACTCGCTATAGACTACCATCGGGGCTCACAGACACTGAGTCTGTAGTCCTTATTCCCCTGGGTGTGGAGACTAGCAGTAGGAACAATCTAATCTGCACGTGGGCTCCATCACGATGTTTTCTCTTTCATCTGCTGCCTGCCCTCACCCCATCTCTAACACAAATCCCTGAAGGAGATCCACAGTGCATCAGGCCTTTTTTTTTAATATTTACTTTTATTTTATGTGAATTGGTGTTTTGCCTGCATGTATAATTGTGTAAGGGTGTCAGATCTCAGGCCTTTTAAAGGAAACTACTTCTAATGGCGGCATTAACAGCTTCTCGGAATAGTTAACATCTATGTACTTCCAGATACAACTGAACCTATAGGTTACAGACAGCTGGGGATCACTGTAGAACCCTCAATGAGAAAGACAGTGAGACAGAAACAAGGTCTCCACAACCCCAGCCCTGGGCCTGCAGACGAGCTGCCCAGAAGAACTTAGGGAGTGCCCACCACTTTCCACAAGTTTAACATCTAGATTCCAGTTATAAATATTGTATCTCTCTATGAAATGGACCACATAGGTTAACCATACTCCAGTAGCTGACCCTCTACCACGAGAAAATGAACAGCACATATTGAACTCAGTGTACGGTTTCATTTAAAACAAACAAACAAACAAAAAAGGCTTAATCTCTGAGATTTCAGGGGCAGCATGACCCACATAATGAGTTTAAGGCCAGCCAAGACTCTGTCTCAAAATGAAAACCAAAAATAAAGGACTTGAGGTTGGAGGCGGGGCTGGGGGTGGATCTGGGGAAATGCTGTGGGTGTGAATATAATCAAAATATATTCTATGTGCTATGAAATTCATTTTTAATTTTAAATAATTTTTATCAAACAGACCATAGAGAAATTCTGGAAAGCAGGGTGCCCACATCATCGTCCCCATGGGCTTTACCTAAGCTGTGCATAGAAGATGTGGCTTGATGTCTTGCTTAGCATACTTGAGGCCATGGGTCATCCTATGTTCATCATAAGCAAAAAAAGAAAGAACGAGAGAAAGAGAGAAAGAAAGAAAGAAAGGAGAAAAGAAAAAGAACCGGAAGATCTGTACTTAGCAGAATGAATAGTTGGTTGACTATTATACACAGCTGGGTGTGATGGTAAAGGTCAGGAGGCAGTCAGCAGCTGTCTGTGAATTTAAGGGCAGCCTGGTCTACAAAATAAATTCCAGAGCAGCCAAAGAAACATAGAGAGTCCCTACTCCCCCTCATAAAAGAAAGAAAGGAAGAAAGAGGGTAAGAGAGAGAGAGAACAAGAGAGCTAAAAAGATGGGTCTGTGGTTAAGAGCATTTGTTTTTCTTGCAGAAGATCCTGGTTCAGTCTCCAGCAAGCAAAAAAATATTCAACTCACAGTGAATTGAGTATTACCACTTTACTGAACACACTGTATTGGTCACGTATGAACTTTAATGGGAATTTGTCACACATTATAGCATAACAATAATTAATATTAGCAAAGAATATCCAGTTCACCTCCTGTGACTGTCGCTTTGTTTAATTCACTTCATTTTCCTCTAGGGTCATCATAAACCTAGTACAGGATATTTCCAGCCTAAGGAGATGGCTCCGTCTGTGAGCCTGTGCTGTGAAGGCATGAACACCTACGCTCAGATGCAGTAACAACTATTTCATCTCATCTCTGGGGAGGCGCAGATAAGAGGAACTTGGGGTGAGCTGGCCAGCTAGCCTAATCTAATCAGAAAGCTCCGAGTTCCAGTGAGAGCTTGTCTCAAAAAAGCAGAAAGCAATAGATAATGACACCTATGTTGGCCTCAGTCTTAAACACACACACACACACACACACACACATGCACGCACACATGTACACGCATGTTTCAAGACACATGATTGTTTTAGTTATAGAGTTTTTTAATTTTATATTTACGTATTTTATGTGTATGCATGTTTTTGTCTGCATGCATGTATGTATGTATGTATATGTACTACATGTGTGTCTACAGAGGCTAGAGGAAAGTATCAGATCCTCTGTAACTAGAGTTACAATCACTGTAAGCCACTATGTGGGTGCAGAAACTGAACCCAGGTCCTTTGCAAGAGCAACAAATGCTCTTAACCAACCATTGATCCATCTCTCCAGCCCATGAGAGGTGGATTTTAAGAGACAGTGGCTAAGACTTCCCCTGTGTCTACAAAACATTTTTTGTAAGCTTTCTGTTAATGCATGACATATTTTCATAGTGAAAAGTCCATTCCACAACGATCAATAAAGCAAAAAAATGTCCACAGAACAGCTAATATACCATTCAATGTCACAGCCAGATAAGAAGGTAAGGTATAAATGAGTAAATCGCTTCAAGCTCCAGCCAGGTGTACCCAGAATTCCACATGGGCTCCATCATCACAGACAGACTCTTCTCATTAGTACTATGGTCACCATTAGCTATTCCCCTGATGCTGTCTCATGCTTGTACGACTCAGAGTTGTTGTTTTTGGTTTAAATTTTGTTGTTAGACTAGATGGGAGAATGCAGTGTGAAAGGGACAGGTGTGTTTCCCAGAAGGCAGAAGAACACCAAAGGAAAGAGCAAAGGTAATGACACATGGCAGGCAAACAGGCTAGGCAATTTTCAAGATGCTTTTACGTGTGTATATAGAGCACAGAGCATATATGGAGACTGGAGGACAACTTAAGCCTGGCAATTTATAATCTGCCGTGTGGGTCTCAGGGTTGATCCTCATGCTGTCACACTTAGGCACCTTTACCAGTTGGGCCCTCTCTCAGGTTCTAAACCACATTGTTTCATTTTTCTAATTTCAAATATGTGTAATGTATTGACAACATCCCCACCTCCTCCTTCCAGTCTCTTATGTCTTGTTTCACCCTGCCCCCTCCTCTCAAGTTCATGGCCTCTTTTTAGTTATTATTGTTACAAATGTATGTATGTATGGATGGATAGATAGATAAAAAGATAATATATAAATACAACCTGCTGAGTCCATTTAGTGTTGCAGCATTATGTATCTGTTTTTCACAGATGAGCCTCCTAATTGGTTATCCAACTTCATGGTGTTTCATGCTAGGCCCCCTGGGGGCTGGTCCCCAGAAATGTGGGACTTACTAGAGGAGGCAGTGTGGCAATATACCACCAGATGGCAGCATGGAGCCACCACGTTTTCAATGTTGTGCTGTGATGCAGCTTTATCAGGCTGAAATAGCTTCTTCCTCAGGCACCTTAGTTCACAACTGAGAAAATGGGAATCGCTGGCACCATGCTCCTTCTATTGCACATCCCAGCCCCACACATTGCTGATAGTGAAACTATTTCCTTCCCTCATTTTTCTTTGCTGTGCTTGGAACTGTAGAAAGGCAGTAAATCTCTGTGTGTATGTTTTTAAACAAAAACAAAACAACAAAAATCACATTAACACATAAAGCAAAGAGCTGCAGGACCCACTCAGCTGCCAGCATTTGGTTATCCTTTGTAAACCACAGAGGCTCAGCTACAGCTAAAAGTGTGATTGAAACAAGATGCCCTTCCGGGCTTACAGGCAAACCACATGTTAACAGGATCGGTTCAGAAGCAAAGGTGCCCTAGAAATCCAGTGACCTCTGTAGAAAGGTCAGCACTAGTCAGCCCATCAACCACTTGAGACAGTTTCAGATACTGAGTAGCCTACCAAAGACATTTCCCAGGAGCCCAAAGTCTTTATGAAATGTCATCAAGGATGTGAAAGATGGGTTCCCTTTCCCGCTCTAAACAGAAAGGCATCACAGGAAGCCATCACAGACTAATCATTTGGTATCATTCAGAATCTTCATTTTTAGCTGAAGATAAAGTGAGTTTTTTCAAGAAGGTCAGAAATATATGATATGCCCAAATGCTACAGCTTACCTTTGACTCAGATATTAGTTGGCATAGATGGAAGACGCATGCATCCAAATATCTCCCTAAAAAACATGTTCATGCAGAAGCTGAAAGCAAGGCATTTATGTTTGTGTCAGCACTGACTTGTATTTTAATTCTGTCTGTATTTACTAAGCTGTGTTCCCCCAGCTTAAGATGCCAGTATGCATACAACTCCACTTCTGGAAGTACCCTAGATTTTGATGTGGATTGATTGAGAGCCCATGGAGCTTTTTAAAGGTGATTCAAGTGGGAAGGAAACCAAAGAACCCATCATCTAAGATGCATGGTTCTTACTTTAAAATAAACAGCACTGACAATCGCAGTTATCAGCAACATTAGCAAATGTGTATTCTCTAGATATGGCACACGGAGGACACAGCAGCCTTATCCAGAGCTCCTTTCAACACAGCATAGCCCTTACACAGTGGTGCGACAATTATAGGATACCCAAATTAGGGACAACTACAAACAAATTGTCTATACTCTTATAAATGTCAGGATGAAAGGTGAAAAAATGTGAACCTCATCTAAATGAAAGAAAACTAGACTCATGGGAACAGACTCAGGATTTTGACCTTCAAGAAAACTGAAATCTAAGATGTTACTGAGAGAGTTGTCAAATTCATATGTGATATAGATTGGATAATAACTATTTACCAGTGTAGAATTCTTGATTTCAGTCACTATACATATTTAGACAAGGGAATGTTCTTGTTAATAGGAAACATACATATACTTAAAACATTTAGGAGTAAATGGAATGATGCTCTCTCAAGACTGTCTGAAAAAAATGTAATTCTATGTGTAGGAGAAGGAAAAGGGAGGGAGGTTGTTTGTGAACTGTTAACCACTGGTGAGTAGGATGAGTAGCATATGAAAGTCCTTGGAACTGCCATGTCTTCGGATCATTTTACATTATTTCAAAATGAAAATCAATTCGTTATAAAGGAAGACTTTCTAAACTAAGATCCAGTAAAGAAACTTTCACTTTATTATTTTTTAATAAAACATTGTGCTGAGAAAAAAATAAATTTTTAAAAGAAAATAAAACCAGTCTCCATAATGTGCCTTCTTATGCAAGGAGTATGTGCCTGCAGGTGCCCTCCTGGCTTAGAACTGTGCGGTCTTTGTACCTCTGCATCACGTTGACCTCTGCTCCAAGCCTCCATCATATTGACTGCAAATCGGACTCACACTCCTCCAGTCCCCTTCTCACCAGATGCTACTCAGCAAAGGATGAATGTAGAACAGTAAGAGCACCACTCTGCTATTACCTTTCTTAGGTGAAGAAACTTGAATGGTGTTGTCCACATTTATCTTGGGGGGGGGTGGGAACCAAGACAGCAATTTTGGCAAAAAAAAATCCTGTAGAATTTAGTATGCTAGTAACTGAAAATGTTCAGGCATTGTTTATTCCCCCTAAAATACTGCTACTTGAGCTCATACTTAGAATCTGTCTTCTATCAAACTATAAAAGAGATTCATTGCCCCTAACTCTGCCAATCTTCCTTTCTTATGACTGTCTTTAGCTAACTGCCCAAGTTCAGTTCCCTACCTGGGCATTTCTGAATTCAGGTGACTGTGCCAGAATCTCTAAGGTCTGCCTCTGGCTAGCCCAGAAAGTCCTGACCCAGTGAGGTTGGGAGGTCATAGAAATCTTCAAGTCAAAGGTTACACACTTGACATAATAGCATGATGCTGTAACCAAGCTGCTATAGATGTTGCAAAATGCCTAGCTTTCCTGTATTCAGTTTTAAATTAATACTGAGAAGGCACTAGGTAATCTCTAAATTTACCCTAGTTTTGCAAAGCTGTGATTCTAAAATTTATAAGTAGAAATAGTCAAATAACAAAATACCATGAGCAGAAACTTTTTGGTTTGTTTTTGTTTTTTCTGAGACAAGATTTCTCTGTACACAGCCCAGGTTGTCCTAGAACTTACTCTGTAGACCAGGCCAGCCTTGAACCACCTGCCTCTGCCTGTGCTGGGTTTAAAGGTGTGGCCACCATCACCAGGCAAATAGTTTTTAAATGCAAGGGAATCCAAGCATAATGCTAATGAAGGCACAAGTTTATCTTCAGGCTTAGCTTCAGAGGGCAGAAGACTTCCTTCGCACACACTGGAGGGTAGAGGAACATAATTACAGACTGAAAGGTTAGGAAAGAAAAAAATAGCTTAATAAAACAGCTGACCACAACTTGAACTAGCTATGTTTGAGTGACACACCTCCAAATGCTGTAATTAAACGTCTCTGGAACATTCCTCACAATGAGTAAGCTGTTCTTCCTTTATACAATAGCTTGTGAAGTAAAGTACGGTCAAGTTTTTAGTTTACGAGTTCAATGATTCTGGAAGCATGTAAGTCTGCATCAGAGATCAAAGCAGCTCAGAGTGGATAGGGAAGAAAGGATGAACACATGTGGCCTAAGGATGGTGGGGACTGGGCTAGGCAACTGACCAAATGTACATTGACTCCTTACCAGGACATGTGTTTGGGTATCTCAGCACCACAGAGCTCACCCATCAGATACTTCTAAACAAGATGGTAGTGGCCTACCTTCTGGTGCTCTTCATGAATAGCTGAGTTTCATTTCTGACATAAATTTGTTTGTTTCATCCCTGTTCATGTGCCTGTCAACTGAAAGTAGAACTGAAGTCCTCTCTTCACTTCTAGAGTAGGTCAGAATAGACACCTGCCTCTCTGACTGGAATGAAGCTCTTTTCTACAGTAGACCCTTCCCAGGATGCTCTTCAAACACAACCATTAATGTGTTGTTGTTTTTTGTTTCCTTGCAATGGCAGCCAGCCAGTGCTGCATATTCCTCTGAGGGCTTCTATCTCCATCAAAGCATAATTTGGAAGGTTAGAAAGTCTTGGCCTTTGCATCTTTTGAATATGTCAAAGAAAAGGGACAGTCCTCACAGGAATATCCCACAGCATATCACTACTTAGGATTTTTCTAGATAGAGAAGAGAGTTAAGGGAGGGGCTTGTGGTAAAACGTAACATTTGTCAATATCGTTACTGACAATAATAAAGACAGCCTCTGTCCCTTGTAATGGTGGTTTTCATTTTAGCATGACAAGCCATCCTCAGCTCCTTCCAGAGCTCCAAGAGATCTAAGCTTTGAAGTGTGCTGCCGTCCCCAAAACCTATACACGGAGGGACAGCAGCAGACCTTGCTGACATCTATGCCTAGTGAGAGTTCATGAAACTAACACAGTGCTGTTTTGTGATCAGATACCAAGCATTTTCAGGACAAGCTCTGCTCCATTGTAATTGCTACAGGCTCAGGGCTCTGGCACATCTTTTAAGCTCTTGTTCTTCTGAGGGATTCTAATGAAAATCTTTCCTTATCAGTTCAAAGTTTCAGTTACTGAGCTGGAGATTTGTAAAGCATCCTAGGCTTGAAGAAATGAAGACCTATAATTTAATTTCTGAGTTCATTCGCAGGAAAGGGAAATAGATTTGTTTTTCAGGCACCAGGCAGTCTGAGTCTGAATTCATAGTCATTGACTTTCTGGTTGTGTGAACTTGGTCAAGCCGCTTGACCTCTTCAAATGTCCTTCAGTTCTGTGAAAACAAATTTGATAATAAGCAACCAATACATCCCAATTATTGTTATGTGAATAAAATCATCTGTGTGGGTGTCATGGTTTGTTTGTGCATGCCCCTCAACCCTCACGTATTCCAGCTTCTTTTCTCTGTCCTGTATACTTTATTTATTTAAAATAGTAAATTTGGCAAGAGATGTTTTAAAAAGTTAGAGACAAAGTCAGTTAGTTAAGCTGTTCACAAACACTTAAAAATTTCCAAAACATATTTTTATTAGTCACGAGAAATGGCTTAGTTCAACCCCCAAAATCTACATAGAGAAAGCTAGGAGTATAGGTTATAACTCAGTGCTTAGGAGATAGAGGCAAGCAGCCCCGCCTACTTAGTGAGCTCCGAGCCAATGACAGACCCTGTCTCCAAAAGAGGGCCAGGAGCACCTGGGAAATGACACCTGAGTTGGCCCTCTGACTTACAAATACACATACACACACACACACACACACACACACACACACACACACACGAACATACACATAAACATGCATAAACACAAACATGCACACACTTAGCAAACTAATTGATTAATTACACTATTTTGCTGTCATCTTTGACTGGGGTTAAATCTGAAAGCTGCCAACTAACAAATCACTATAGCTCAATGTGGCAGGTGTTTCCCTGGTTGTTAAGCTACACAGTCAGCAGAGACTGTTTGCACTTACCTTTTCTATATGCCACAGGTGATAAACAAATGGGGGCACATATACAGAATTAGCTAATAACATTACACAATAATCAGCACTATGCTCTTTATACTCTATACAAAACCAAGATTCTTGTTGTTTGTTTTATTGTTTTGTTTCTCTAGTAGGCTGACTTTGAACTCACTGTGAAGCCAAGGATGAACCTGAGGGTTTGATCCTCCTGACCCCACCCACCTCCTATGTGCTAGGATTACAAGTATTTGCCCCAAAACCTGGCTTGCAGTAGTGCTCATGAATGTTAATCAGACTTTACCAACTCACCCATATCCTCTAAACCCAAAGCCATTTGTGTAGATGGTAAGTAGAAATGTCTGTTTTAAAATGCATTTGGATCCCCAAGGATCCAGCAATACCACTTCTGGGTGTATACCCGAAAGATGCACATTCGCACTCCAAAGGCATTAGCTCAACTATGTTCATAGCAGCATTATTTGTAAAAGCAAGAACCTGGAAGCAACCTAGATGTCCCTCAACTGAGGAATGGATTAACAAACTGTGGTCCATCTACACAATGGAGTACTACTCAGCAGTTAAAAAAAAAATGATATCCTAAAATTTGCAAGCAAATGGATGGATTTAGAGAATATCCTCCTGAGCGAGGTCTCGAAAACCCAGAAAGATAAGCAGGGGATGTACTCACTCATTAGTGGACTCTAAACAAAAAAGCAAAAAGCAAAGCATGTCCAAGCTGCAAACCACAACCCCTGAACAACTTTGAATCTGAAACACCTGGGAGTGGCACCTTGGATCCCACTCCCTCTAGAGAAACACCTGACTCAGTCTTGATGTTGGGGTGAGGAAACTGGATCTGCCAGGAGTGGATGCTGAACTGAGCAATATTGGAAACTTGGGACCTCCTGTCCATGCCTGGGAGGAGATGGGGAGATATGGAGAAGAGAGAGTGACTGGAGGGGGTGGGAGGGGGAAGAGACCTTGAATAAGGATATACACGAATAGAAAATGTGACTTTATTAATAATAAAAAATTTAAAAAAAGAAAATGCATTTGGAGAAGCAGAGTGAGATGTATGGTAGGGATATGCTTATTTACAATAGGAAGATGCTGATCACTGGAGCGTCTCAGGGTTAATTTGGACACAGGTTGATATCTTTTGCAACAATGACCTTGATTTTCAAAAGTAAACAAATTTTTGTGGCTTATCTCCTCCTCCTCCTCCTCTACCTCCTCCACTACCTCCTCTTTGGAGACATGTACCTCCTCCTCTACCTCCTCCTCTCCTCTCCTCTAGTACTGAGCAGAACCTACACTTTAACTGCTAGGATCCTTTCTGCATTTTCTCCTGACTCATCACAGGAAGATGTGAAATTCACCAGAATTTGCGTGTTGACGTTCTCACAACCCTATACACAAAGCCTAAAATCTGCTGAATCTTCTAGTAAAGTTTTGGGGGTTTTATTAGGGGGGGTAGTTTAGTTTTGTGTTTGTAAAACCACATCTAGCATTGCTTTCCTCATTTCATGTAAGGCTATTCTGAAACTGCAAATGCCAGAATTCTGTGCTTTGTGTGTTTGCTCACATAGCCATATATGTTCTAGGGAGTGACAGGCATATTTAGGCCACTGGAAATTAGTTCAACCTGTCCCCACCCTCTTCTTTGCAAACATCAGTCACAAATACCAAATGCACTGCTGAGAAAACAGTGTAGGCACCTGAACTCTGAGAAGCAAGGCTGAGTGGCGGCCGGCTCTCAGAACAAGCAAAATCATGCCAGTTGCTTTTCTACAAGCAATACTCCAATTCGGCGTCTACACAATGCAGTGGGACATGGCTCTTTGCAACAGGCATAGTTCAAGAATCCTGCCAATGTTTCTCAAGCAATTAAACCTGTGCTTCCAAATGTCACTGCCAAGACTTGGTGTACAAAATCTCTTTTCTGAGTTCATAAAACAAGAGGGTGTTGCTGGTATATCACCATCTATACCATCTCGATCCATATGTACTACCTTCTGGGTAGAGCATGGTGGTTGGAGCGTCCCAGCAGCTTTTATAATAATCCGAGATTCTATCAGCTCCATTTTTTCTTCCACATGCTGTATCGAGCCTTGCTGCTTCGTCATCATATTCTCGGAGAATCTTTGCTGGCTAGAAAGAGAAGCTGCAGAGCTGGGGAGAGTTCCAGAAGCAAACAGGTGATTTTCCTTGAAAACTCTGGTTGCATTGCTTTCTCAGGTTGATGAAGCCTCTCTGATGTCCTGGCAAAGAACTGGCGCATACTGGGATTCCCCTGTGGGGTCAGTCTGAAGAAAAGCTGTCTTCTAAATTTTCTATCCGAATCTTTCAGGAACCTTCTTGCAAGCCACGCCCCCTCATTTCCCTTTCTCCCCCCTCTCTCCTTCCCTCTATGCCTCTGTTCATTAATGTCTGTTACCTAGAAGAAGTTATGGAATGTTGTTTTCTTAGATGAATGCAGAAGTGAGCAACTGCCTTTCAGTCTCAGCGAGTTCAAAGAAATAAGTAAGCCAAACAAAAGGACAGTTCCAGATCACCTTTCTTAGTGTCTGTATTGCTACTGTCAGTGAGTTTAAATCTTAATTCCCAATGTGACAGTATTAAGAAGTGGGAGAATTTTAAAATGATGAGCAGGATGGCCCCGTTCTTATGAGTGGGTGTCATGAGTGAATCCACTCATGGAGTCCTGATAGGGTTAGGACTAGCCACTCATGACCCTCTTCCTCTTCTCCCACCATGTGATGACTTCTACCACAGGATGATCGTCAGCAGATCATGCCCCTCAATCTTGGATATTCCAGCCTTTAGAACCTTTAGCTACACCTATATGACCCAGTCTGCAGCAGCAGTAGATGAACTATGACCCTCAGCAATATTACTTGACATAAATGTGAGCTGTGGAGTTGTGTTTCCGAGCTAAAATCCTGGTTTCATTCCATACACATTACATGATTACAGCTGTAGGTGTGGCTCAGTGGACAAGGTGCTCACTGAGCAAGCATTAGGGCCTGAATTCAGATGACTAGTACACATGTAAAAAGCTAACCAGGTGTCCCAGTTTCAGGAAAGAGAGTCACTGAAGAAAACATCTGCTTCTGACCTGCAGGTGCATACACACACACACACACACACACACACACACACACACACACATACACATCACACACAAAGTAAATGTATAAAACAAATAAGTAGCAAGATTATTGAAGTTCCAGCTGCAGACTTTTCTTTGGTGGTGTCAGGGTGAGAACTGACAAACAGCTCATCCACACAGTATGTGGCCTCTGCATGGTGCATATGAAGCTTTTAAAAACAGCAGTTATTGTTTTTAACAGTCCTGTAGTAATGACAGCAGCAATGATGGTTAAAATATTGTTCTATTTGGGAGAAAACTTGTAATTATTAGTTGTAGGCTACTTCCAAAAAACCGTTTTTTGGCAGAAAGGATGTTCTCATTGCTGACTGAAGTACAACTCAACTATGCACCTTTTCTAAACAGTACAAGGATCTTTAAAAGAAAGCACCGGATAAACAGGGAATGATGTGATGTTTTCTCTCTAGAGCTGTTCCATTTAATTTTCAAAAGATTTCCAGTGCTATTTTAATGATTAGGATAGTAAAAGCAACAACTCTTACCCATGTTTCTAATATAAGAATTTTCATTTAAAAATATAGACTTTAAAGTAGTTGTGTAAAGTTGATTTATTCTCCAGAGCCACTATGATGTAACAAGTTCAACACACTAGACTGAAAATTAGAACAAATTATATGTTACACATTTCCCCATCCACTAACTTGTGTCCTGGCCATCACGAGTATAATTTAGGTTTGGTTTTCTTCATCTATAAAAGTATGGACATTACTATACCCCCCCCCCAACCCTCAATGGTGACATAACCCAAAGTTGTTGAAGTTTAGATGAAGAGATTCTGGATTGATGTTTAATTGAAGTTGCTGTATGAATTAAATTTATTCTAATCTCACAGTATGAGCTCAGTCACCCACACAAACTCCAGCTCTTGGGTTATGTTTTGCTCAGTGAAACAACTGACTGGGCTGGGAGTCCATTTATTTACCTGCTGGACTTGGCATTATCTCCTCCATGCCAAGGGACATGTTTGGGTGTACCTCAGAGTCCTCTGAGCACAGGGGCATGGGCTACTAAAGCTGCAGCCTTCCACAGCCCGCCTAAAGAATTTTAACAGGCCTCCGTAGAGCTGTACTGTCGCCAAAACACATATTGACATGATAAACCACAATGGATTTAAGTGTTTGAAGTCAAAAACACACTTTCAAAAATAAGTACTTATGTTGGCTGATTGAGCAGTACTACCTGGATGCTGCAGTGAGCTTATTTAGAGTGAACTGCAGGGTAAACCTTTTCATTTTAACATTTAGCACTGGTGCACGAAAACAAAGAGGAAAACACAATTCTGTGGGACATTTCCTTAGTCCTGCCCTAACCTAACCCTAACCCTAACCCTAAGGAACAGTTGCAATCAGTGGCAGAGTCATAGTCAAACCAAGAAACTCTGGAGGAGTCTATAAAAATGTTTAGATTCAAACCAAAAATAAATGTGGCTTCTCATGTCCCTGTCTTTCTCCCAAGCTATCTGTTTTTACACTTGTTCTTTTTTTTTTCCTTGTTTTGTTTTCTTTTACATCTCCTGAAATACCCTGTCTAGTGCCCAGAAAATCTGCTGCAAAAAAATTCACCAAACTAGCTAGGTGGTAGGGGCCTTTAATCTCAGCACTTGGGCAGCAGAGGCAAGCTGATCTCTGAGTTCAAGGACAGCTTGCTCTGCAGAGCTAGTTTCAAGACAGCCAGTGCTACACAGAGAAACCTTGTCTCCCAAAATAAAAACAATCAAACAAACAAACAAGAAGAAATTTACCAAAATGAAATAAAATGGAAAAATATTACATACAAATTGGATATGGTGGCACTATCTGCAATCCCAGCACCCAACGGGGAGAAGTAGAATGACTCTGAGTTCTATCTAGGCCAAGGTGAGCTGTAGCAAGATGTCAAGGGCTGGGAATTTGTCCCTGTGGTAGAGCACATGACTAGCATGACTCAGTCCCCGGGTCCAGACTGTCTATTTTCCGTGTACTTATTCTGTATCTGAATGTCTGTGTTTAGACACAGACTCTCTCCTCCTTTAGTTGCACAGATCCAATTGCTGCCTCCAGTTGTCATTACTGTTTGACTTTGTGTAGCATATTGTGTTATAAGCATCTTGTGTGAATGAGCTATTTAGGAGAACCCTACTGTCCTGAGAGTGGCTATAAGTTTTTTCCCATTCATTCAGACATTACTGCCTCCAACATGTCCAGAGAAGTAAAACACAGGCCTCTCATCTGCCTAGACAGCAAGCACACTTTTTATTTCATCAACATAAATAGAAAGTCTTTTTTAAAACTATGTCTGAACTAAACATAGACAGGTTTTTTTTCTTGTCGTTAAACTGTAGTCTAACAATATTTTACATTGCATTTGCATGCTATTCATTTCTGTAAGCAATGGAAAGATGATTCAAAGTATCTGAGAGGACATGCCCACATAGCATGAAAAGATATGGAATTCAAGCACCCATGGATTTGGCACTTGAGTTTCTGGAACCAATTCCTCTGCATGGATGCTCAGAGACAATATTTTTATATTTTACACTTTCAACTACCATTTTTGGAACATTTGAAATAAAAAAAAAAGAAAGATTAGTTTTCTCTATCTCATGACTTCTAAGCTGCACAGCTATCGAAACTCAGATGACCTGGGCTGCTTCCTAAACTTACCACAAGGATCCCCCCTTTCCCCATGGACTGGTTCTCCAGTCCATACATGGGGCATAGAGAAAAATGCCCTTCCACCATGTTAACCCATAGAAGACCAGAGGTTGGCAAACTATACCCATGCTTTAGATGGTCCTTCCATATTTTGAGACAAGGGCTTACTTGGTGTGGCTGCCTCTGTCAGAGATAAAGGTCCTTAGCGGTTCTGATAGCACTCCAGGGCAGGGAGGGAGCGCAATGAACAGTAAGCATGCTTCTTAGAACAGGAAAAGTGTTCCTCCTTTCTACTGAAATTGTTTTACTCCAAATTCAAACTAGCGCCTAGATTATTATATAGTTGCAATTCCAAACTGGACCATGAACATAGAGTGCAGCATCCATGAAAGACAACCTGAAGTGAAGCAATTGTGGAAGAAATTGGTATCGTATCAGCAGATCAGTTATGACATTAGACTCCTCTGTAAGCATATTTCTTCAGATATTTATTATTCTACAGATTCAAATTTGAAAATATTTTCAAACTTTATGCACAGTGTATCTATACATGACAATATATCTTTTCTGTGGGATCCCCCAAAGATTCCAGCTTGTGGCTTGTTTCCATTTTGACTCAAGGTCAGAGAATTTGAGCTCGTATACAACACACACAAACACACACACACACACACACACACACACCACGCACGCACACGGCTGTCTAATAGGATATTTTGGCCAAAGCTGTGGTTGCCAGGTGTCTGATGTTTGAGAATTGACGAAGTGTTTACACCTGTCTGTACTTGCCC
Source organism: Sigmodon hispidus (assembly GCA_004025045.1). Classification (NCBI taxonomy): domain Eukaryota; kingdom Metazoa; phylum Chordata; class Mammalia; order Rodentia; family Cricetidae; genus Sigmodon; species Sigmodon hispidus. The sequence continues at coordinate 64,441 of PVIH01000042.1, forward strand.
CTCCCTTTGCTTGGTATAAAAAACCCAGGGGATTCCAACGGTTGAATATTTATTCAGTGTTCTCCCGACTCTAAGTTTTCTTTCTCTGTCTAATTTTTCTGTCCCGTAATTTCCAATACACATACCCGTCTCCAGAACTGTACTAAATGTCAGAACAGCCATTGATACTTTTTTTGTATAAATTCAAATTCCACTGCATTTACTCAATGTGCTGGCATCTCTGATGTCCCTTGCTGCCTGGACCAGGGAAAGCGTTGATATTGCTGTTCACTGGCCCATTTTCATTACTCCAGTAAATATGATCTCTAGGTTTTTTGAGCACCTACTCTCTGCTCTCACGGGGACACTCATGTGACCTCTTTTACTTCCACATTCTGAAATCCAGAACGCACTCCTGTGAAAAACAAAGTGAGAGGGTAACTAAAAGCAAATTCTCTCCATTGGGTTGTGGCCCAGGTGATAGTGTCGAGGAGGAATGACCCTTACCATCCTCACAGCTTCTTTACGCCATCCCCAGTATCTCTTTACCACTTGCCTCTAACCCTCCAGGGCCACATACCCCACTTACTCTACCTTCTGGATCCTTTTATTCATAAATCTTATAAAGTTTAATATGATGCCTGGAGCATTTATTATGTTGGTTATGAGTTGTGTTTCCACCATCATGTAGGTTTATGTGGCAGAGATTTTTGTCTATTTTGTCTATGAAAGAATCTCAGTCACCAAAGGACTATGTAGCAGACAGCAGGTACGCAATAAAGACTTGTTACATAAGTCAGTGGATGTTTCAGCATCTACATAAGGTACATCTCAGACCCTGTTAATCTTGAATTCTCTTTCTTGCTGTTTTCTCTATCTCTAAGGTCAAACCATAGCTGAGTTTTAAGATAAACATTGCCCATTCTTCTCTTTTTGTTTGCTTCCTGTCACCTTTCACATTCTTCAGGCCTTTCAATTTAAACAAATTCATTTCCTTGGCCATCCTAACCACATTCTTCCAAGGCTCCATATGTTCATATATAACCATTCCCTTTTGCTACTCATGTCTAAGTAAACCCATCCCATTATGATTTTATTAGTTAGAGATGTGTTAAGAATCTCAACACTGCAAAAGCTTCTAGAGAGAAGTTACTATTCAAACTCAGTGGCATAATGTTCTGATTATCTTTATAATAAGCATTTTCTATGTTCCCTTGAAGACTGCTGAGTTGCTAAGCCATACGTCCTCAGCCAGCCCTCTCCCTCAGACATAGCCAGACACTACAGTAACTATAATAGTCATATAATCACTTGCCACCAAATAATTCTTATTCAAGACTAGAATGCTAGCTTGAAGGTCAACGGCATGGAGGAATTATAATTGAGCCATAATTCCTGTAAGTAAAACCCAAATGTAAGACTCCTATTTTACAGGTTTAAACCCTAACCTGAATGGGATTCCAAGGGCCTTTGTTCACTTTTATCTCTATTCAAAAGAGAGGGATAGAGAACAATAGTGAACAGTTATTTGTAGTGCCTTCTACAGCCCAGTCTTTATATATATTTTTATATACCTTGTCTTACTCCATGTCCCAGTGCGCTCTCGAAGGATGGCGTTTTGTAGATGCAGAACACAAGGCTGCTAAACTTAAGAAAATTATCCAAGGCTTGGAGATAGGTGCTAAACCTCAAAACTGTGAGGACTCAAGTTTGATCTCAGAACTCATGTAAAACTCCAAATGTGGTAGAACACTAGGGGTGCAGAAACAGGAAGATCCCCGAGGGTCATTAACCAGCCAATTTAGTATGCTTCAGGATAATAAGAGACCCTGTCTCACAGAAGGTGGATAGTGTTACTGAGGCTGATCTGAAGTTGTTCTCTTGTTTACACACACACACACACACACACACACACACACACACACAGAAGAGAGAGAGAAAGAGAATTAAAACCCTGTATTGTGAACTAATCCACACCTCCAATCACCGATGGTGTATTTCCCTCAAGAACATACCTTTCCCCCTTAGCTTTCTATACTTTTCATCCACCAGTTCAAAATTTAAAATGAGCAAGAAATAGCATTAAAGACATAGTGGTGACCAAAGGAAGCATTCATCCACACACCACCCTATGCAAGGCCATGAGGCTACACAAAATTGGAGATGAGCAGACCGTGGTTATCACAGTGCCAGAGAAAGCTGCTTAAGATTGGTGGTGATAATAATATAGTTTGTTTTCCTCAAGAGGTAGAGAAATGTGGTCTATTGGGGTTGTGAAAGGCACTCTTCAGTGTGGGAATGTGCTGCTGGAGGCATCATGGGATTGGAATGCTGTTCCACAAGGACGTGTACATTTGAAGTGAATGGAACAAACGTGGGTGACACGGGTTGCCAAGGGCAGCCTGTAAACTGAAAACACCCCTCCAGGATCTGCAGCCTCCCAAGGAAAGTCTTCTTCAGTAAGCTCTTAGTACAAGAAAATGACAAACCAATACATTTATCAAGGAAAAAATATATTCTACTTGGCCATGATCCAAGATTCTTCTCTCATTCTCTCTTGCTGTTTTGTGGCCTAGAACGCTTTGTCATATCTCATTAATGTCCCTTCTCTCAGCCTCTTCAGTAGCAGAGGGTGAGGAAAGGGTGATAGGTCCGGAGCATTAAACAGTTTAAAAAGATCTCCTAAAGTGAATGAAAAGGTTTGGTAGAGAATCAACTACCAATCAGTATCCTCAATGTCACTTCCTCCTAGAGTACGCTGCACTCATTCAGCTTAGCATCGCCTAGTTTACAAACTCAGCAAGTTTACTAAGGAGACATGAACAAGAATATGGATAATAGGCGCAATGAGGACCTATGAAAAAACAGAATAGACACTAAGAAGTAAGGTCAATATGTCATAAGGAGGAAGAGCAGTGGCAGCCTTGCTAATGTCCAGTGCACTGTGTGGTCAGTCTTGCATCTTCAGACCAAGAAGACTGACTGCACAGGACTGTATTCAATTTTCAGTATAATTACGCTTCTGAGAATGTTTTATGAATAGAAAATGCAAATATGGGATGCCACAATGGTCTCTGTCTTCTCACATTCCAGGACACAGGTCCAATATGCAGCGCAAGGACAAAGTGAACAATACTATCACATAACCATGGGCAGAGTCAAGGAGACCTGTACCCCAAACCATGGTGCGGGGAGTTGTGTGTAAAACTCAAGAATCATTTCAGGAATAGTGTTGAGGCTGGACCAGGCAGAGACAGTGGGAGTGAGATGGGAAGGGAAAGGGAAGGGGGGGTCCTACTTGGTGGCATTAAAACTGTCCAACCAACTATCAGCTGCATTATGTGAATTGTGCCCTAAACATTGACAGGGAATCCTGTCTCTTCTCAGTTTCATGGTTAATATGCCCAGTTCCCTTTGAAGTCCTCCAGTTGCTCCCTAGTGAGCTTTTTTATACTTTTGCTTACTGAGGATTTCAGGTGGAAATGAAGGAAGCATGATATGGTTAGAATATGAGCAGAACTGTGAGAGAGTAATCTGGCCCAAAGGATAGAACAGAGAAGGAAAGGCTGTGAAAAGGAGAACATTTAGCTTAGTTTTGAATAGCCTTTTCCTGGCAGAGATGAGAGTTTTGTCTTTTATAGTTGGGACTTGGAATGGAAAGATTTGGGGGTGTCAAGTAAGGCAGGATTAGGTGGCGGATACCCTAACTTTACCAGAGTTAGCCTAGAACTCACTGTAGCTTTCGCTTGTGGATACACCAGCATCTATACACACAACTCCCAAATGTCAGTATTCAAACACCTAACATATGGAAGAGTCTCTCTGTGTCCACTATAACCACTTTTTTTTTGAGACAGGGTCCCTCTGTGTAGCCCTGACTATCCTGTAATTTGCTCTGTAGACCAAATTCAGACATCTGCCTCAAACTCAGACATCTGCCTGGCTCTGCCTCCTAAGTACTGGAATCAAAGGGGTGTGCCTCTTCTGCACAGTATCTAATTCTTTTAAATCATACATTTCAAAGCACAGAAGATGCTCAAGAATGAAGCAATTTACTCAAGATGATCCATATAATAAGAGGCATAACCCAAACTCACATAAACACAATGCTCTTGCCACAATCTGCCACAGTATTTGTGTTATTAATCAGGACATTAATTGAGATGCCCATACCTAGGTTTTTACTTCCATTATGGTTGTCTAGAAGCCACCATAGCCATTCTTGCCCAGTGCCCTGACTCACATAAACACAATGCTCTTGCCACAATCTGCCACAATATTTGTGTTATTAATCAGGACACTAATTGAGATGCCCATACCTAGGTTTTTACTTCCATTATGGTTGTCTAGAAGCCACCATAGCCATTCTTGCCCAGTGCCCTGCATGTGATTGAACTGTTCTCTCCCTTCACAGCTCCTCATTCCTCTCATTTCCTCTTCTTTCCTTTGTTGGGATTTGCCTGTGGCTTGCCCCCTTTCCCTCAGCCTACAACTAGCCAGCTGTGCCTTGAAATGACCCTTACTTTCTTTTCATTTCTTTAAGAAGACTCCCAGGACTTGAGGGAAAACCCCATTTGTGAACACTAAATATAGCAAGACTGCGGAAGCTGAGTGGGTAGACTCAGGTAGCTTTGTAGACTATTAGAGCATCTTGAAAGCTGATGTGTACTAAAACACTCTACCACTGAAGCCATTCTCCCAGTCTCCAAGCACTTTTACAGTGCGATTTCAGAATTTTCCTAAAGGAAGGTGGGTATCCAGTGCATATGTGCAGTGGGATGTATGCACATAGCCACTGCACATCTCACTGTGTGATAGCACCAATCCAGTTCCTACAAGGAAACCCTATAATCTTCTGAGAGTGAGCAGAGAGGCTAACCATAAAATACCTGAGAGCTGAGCATGGTAAGACAACTGAGGGCAGTATAGTATAGTCATTCGAGACAGGAAAGCAGTAGGTGATTGGCAGTAGTGAGTGAAATGGCATGGGGTCACTGCATGGACGGGATCTCAATAAATTCATGACTTATTCCTGAACTCTAAGGTCACTGGGCACAAGCACCAGAGTAACTTCTTCTAATCTGCTCCCTTCATGTTCTAGATTGCAGAGCATTTTGTAAACCATGGTAAGAATGTGAGCATTAGCCAGAAAGAGTGAGTAGGTCTTAGGGTTTTAAATGAAGGAATTCCTGCATTTTACAAAGATTCACCTGCTGCAATAGAGAGAGGAAAAACCATCAGGATCAGTGTCGTGGAAAAGGTAAAAGCATCCCAGGGACCTGGGATTACTGCAATGATCACTCTGCCTCCAGAATTACGTTTTACAGACAAACTGCTTGTGAATTTTTGTCTCAAAACACAATCTAGTTTTCTCTTATATTTAAAGCAAGCACCAAGCCTGGCACTTAACCTGAACCCATTCTGCCTGTCTTGTTCTTGAGCTAATTCTCTTCAGATGCTATGGCTTCCATTGGTAAGGAATTCCTCAAAATAACACAGGTACAAACCTGTGCTTCTCAGTACTTAGTCAAGCTTTTTCCTCTTGGTTTTCTATGATTCCTACCACAGTGCTGTTTTGTAGCCTCCAGTCTCACAGTGAAGACTCTTGAGGAACGTACTCATCCGTATGCTATTGCTCTGTTAGCCTAGCATCCATAGGCTCCTGCACTGTTAGCCTAGTATCCATAGGCTCCTGCACTGTTAGCCTAGCATCCATAGGCTCCTGCACTGTTAGACTAGCTTCCTTACACTCCTGCACTGTTAGCCTAACATCCATAAGCTCCTGCACTGTTAGCTGAGCATGTCACACTCCAGAGGCACTTGGCAGGTGTTTATTCAGGAAAACTGAACCGATAGCGTATTTGGCCCTGTCATTTAGCATTTTCAAACTTCAAAAACCATCTAGTTAATTACATGGCAACATAAAACACTGTACAGAAAATTATTTAAAATTTATATATAGGTACATGCACATATATTTATATAATCCAGTAAGCAAAATTACATGCAGAACAAATAAAACAAGAAGTAATTTCTCAAAAATACCCAGAGACTTCCAATTCATCTACAAAAACAATCTTAAAAGAACGTATCTGTTCCAGAGCCACTCATCAGATTGGTAATGAAGAGTTTTAATGTTGGGATTGAAGATGCCAGGAAGAAATTCTCCCAGTCGTTATTTATAGGAGTAAATTGATGTGCTTCTCTTTGGAAGACAATTGATTTGTCAGTATCTACAAAATTTAAAATACAGAAACTTTTCATCTAAAACTTCAACTCTTAGAAATTATCTGACAAATAAAATATAACAAGGCCCCAAATGACTGTTATCACCTTGTTTCAAATTATTCTAAACTATGCCAGTTAAAAGCATAAAACAAACTGCAATGGAGCTTATATATACTATATCCTCTAGTGAAAAAAATGTGCAGATAATGCTTGGATGTGAAATCTCGAAAAATCTTGGCATTGACTGCTTTTCAGAAGATTTATTGTACTGCAATCAGTCCTTTGACATCATTTAAACCTTGTGCACTTTTCAAATCTAAAAGCTATAACCTACCCCAAACACAAACATTTGTTGGTCATCTATTATACATTAGGAGGATATCAGACATTATGGATATAACCATGAGTTATATGATTTATGACTTCCAGGATTTTGCAAATACAGTAGTTTCTCAAAAGGATTTTTACATATTACAGACACAGAACATCATCCTTCCCATCCATTGAGAACCTGATACTTCTATATTAGATGAACAGGAATGTGATAAAATGCCATATATAAATACATATATTCACACATATGCATATAGATTGTTCCTGATAGTGGATAACTTGTCTTATATAAAAAATTCTTAAAGTACTCACTAATATCTTGACACATTTAATTATCAACTTAAACAGCTCCCCTTCTCACAGAGCGTCCAACAGAGATGATACTCCTCCCTCCCTGTCATTTCAAAACAGTATGAGATGTGTTGGCATGAGCTTTTCCTGAGAGACTTGGTACAACTTGATATATGTTAGTGCCGGGCTTTTTAAACACTGCTTTACCCTCAGCACTTGCTATAGAGCCACTGAAGTGTCCTCATAATTTTAGTAGATAATTTATGCCTAGGAATTTCTTCATTCCTTCTAGATTTTCCAGCTTATTGGAAAAAGTTGTCAAAGGATTCCCTAGTGTTCTTTAGAGTTTACTGGACTCTGATGTATCATCTCTTGTTTTATTAACTGGATCTTCTCTTAAGTTTGGTAAAGGTTGGTTGTCTTTTCAAAGACCCAACTGTTCTTTTAGTCTCTGTCACTAATGTCTGCCCTGACCTTTGTCATTTCTTGCTGCCAATTGCTTTGGGGTTTAGATTTTTCTTGTTTTGCTAAGACTAGATGAGGCATCGGGTTATTCTGGAGATGACTTTATTGGTTTTAACTGGAAGCTCTCAGAGCTGTAAATGTTCATCTCCTAACTAGAGTATCCCAGAGTTTCTGGTGCACTTTGCTTTTATCTTCATTTGTCTAGAAATTTAAAATTTTCCTCCCAAATTTGTTCAATGACTCACTGGTCTGTTTGTTTTGATATTGTTTCTAATTTTGTTTGGGGAGCTTCTAATTGAGCAGGTCAATCTCTTGAGAGGTATCCCTGGTACAATGGAGAAAAAAAAATCAATAGCTGCAACATCAAATTTTGCAAGGCATAAAAACACATTTAGTCATGTAAAGCCCTTTGAAATATGAACAATAACCATGAAACTAGAAACAGTAGAACTAATGCAGAATAAATTTAAATTTTATTTAGGATAAATGTAGAGATGGTAAATTAACAAAATAAAGGAGTAGGAGAAAGGAGTATGAATATGTTAGGGGAAGCAAGGGTAAGTAAGTAAAAGAAAAAATAAGAAAAGATTAAGATCATGAAGTTGAACAGAAAAAAATTTAAAAGGGAAGAAAAACAATAGCATTAAAAATCCCTAGTAATAAGAAGTTGAAAGTATAATTAAATAAAAGAGGAATAAAAGTGGACATAATAAGATGATTCCTAATTTCTAATTCTTCTATTTCCATAGACAAGCTCATCTCTCAACCATTATCAAGAGAAGCTTCTCCTTGTGATAAATGGGCACTAACGCAGAGACCCCAAACTGGCCAGTGATAAAAAAGTGCTCAGTCCCAGGTAAGATTGTCATCAAAAAACTTTACAGAAAATAACTCAGCAGATTCCTATCATCAGAGAAGAATGGCACTGATACAAGACTAAACTAATGGAGACAATGTGTTGGCCCAAGGACAGACATATATGCAGCCCCAGAATACAGGGTAGAAAATAAACCACTCACTCACATGTATAATCAATGATTGCAATCAAGATGGTAATTCAATTGGACAAAGAATGATCTTTTTCAATAGATAGTGTTGAGGAAACAGGATAGCCTCGGGTAAAAGGTGAAAGTAGACATTACCTCAGACCATACATTAAAAGTAACTCAAAGTGGAATGATGCTTGTATATAAAACCATAGAGCTCTTAGGGAAAAAAAAGTATATACATATTTATCTTCATGCCCTTACATTAGGCAGTACTTTCTTCAGTGTGGTACCAAAAGGAAAAAAAAAAACAGTATTTTATAGATAAATGGTTAATTTTGTTTAGCTTACATTAACCAAAATTTAAAATGAAAAATATACTTCAGTCTGATCTCAGCTCTCCCTAGCAGACAGGAGCTAGGGTTTGGTGGTGAGGGACTCCTCCAGCCACACCTAATAGAGGGAATCTTGCATGGCCAGCCCCACCTCCAACTGCATCAGCAGAGAAGGACTGAGAATTTGAAATACAGACTGAGAATTTGAAGTCCAGAGCAGAGTCAGAGAATGAGCAGACTCCTTGTTCAGAGGAGACAGGAGACACACAAGTCCTCTTCCCACAGCTGCATAGGAGCTGCCTAATCATGAACCACTGAAGGCATGGACAGATGCCAGTGCAAAAATACATACAACAATGTAAAGAACAACAAAGTAACACAAGAAGAAACTGGTGATTCTACAACTACAAGACCTAAACAGAGCAATGAAGAGTAAACAAAAGGAAACAACACCTAAAACATCTTTATAAACATTATGGAAGCCTTCAAAGAAGATATAAAAAATTCCCTTAAAGAAATAGAAGAAAATACAACCAAGCATTATTGGGTCAGTGGGACCATAGGAATGTCTGCTCCCTGCCCAGGGAGGGGATGGGGAGTTGCAGAGAAGTAAAATGATCTGATGTGGTGGGAGGCGGAAGGGACCTA
>PVIH01000042.1:73805-200668 GCA_004025045.1 Sigmodon hispidus
CAGGGATGGAAAAAAAAATTCAGAGGGAAAGCTGAACACAAAGTAAATATATGTGTAGCAATCTTATTTGCATTATCACCCTTGATAAGTCATGCTTATGATTTTTATCTTCTTTATAGTTATTGTTAACTTTTCAGCATTTTAAATTCATTTTACTGTTTTTTTGATAAATACAAAATAAATAAAGAAGAAAAAAAGAAATAGAAGAAAATACAAACAAAAAATTAGAAGAGATGAACAAACCCATGAAAGAAAACCAAGAAAAGGTAAACCAAAAAATGAAAGAAACATTCCAGGAACTAAAAACTGAAACAGAAACAATAAAAAAAAAAAAAGGCACAAAATGAGGCAAAGGTAGAAATAGAAAATCTGAAGAAAAGAGCTGGAACTACAGATACAAGCATAACAAACAGAATCCAAGAGATAGAAGAGAGAATCTCTAGAGTGGTAGACTCAGTAGTGGAAATAGATACATCAGTCAAAGAAAATACTAAAACCAAAAAAGCCATAACACAAAATGTTCAGGAAATCTGGGACACCATGAAAAGACCTAACCTGAGAATAATAGGAATACAAGAAGGAGAAGAATACCAGCTCAAAGGCACACATAATGTATTCAATAAAATCATAGAAGAAAACTTTCCTAACTTAAAGAAGGAAATGCCTATAAAGATACAAGAAGTTTACAGAACACCAATTAGCTATGACCCCCAAAGAAGTCTGCTCGTCACATAGTAACCAAGCCACACAACATACAGAACAAAGAAAAAATTTTAAGAGCTGCAAAAGAAAAGGGCCAACTTACTTATAAAGGCAGACCCATCAGAATAACATCTGACTATTCAATGGAAACAATGAAAGCAAGAAGGGCTTGGTCAGAAATTATACAGACGCTAAAACAGCATGGCTGCCAACTTAGACTACTATACCCAGGAAAATTATCAATCACCATAGATGGAGTAAACAAGATACTTCATGACAAAGTCAGACTGAAACAATATCTATCAGCCCAGCCTGCCAGAAAGCATTAGAGGGAAAACTCCAAACTAAGGATCCCAGATATACCCATGAAACCACAAGCAATCAATAATCCCGCAGAAGAAAAGCCCAGAGAAAGGAAATACATACAAGCTACTACCAAAAATAGCAGGAAACATCAATCAGTGGTCACTAACATCCCTTAATATCAAAGGACTAAACTCGCCTATAATAAAACACATACTAACAAAATAGATACAGAAAACAGAAGCCATCCTTCTGCTGTATACAAGAAACACACATCAACCACAAAGACAGACACAGGCTCAGAATAAAGGGTTGGGAAAAGATTTTCCAATCAACTGGCCCTAAGAAACAAGCTGGGGTTGCCATCCTAGTATCTAACAAAGTAGACTTTAAGCTAAAAGCAATTAAAAGGGACCAAGATGGACATTAGTTATTCATCACAGGAACAATTGGTCAAGAGGAGATTTCAATCCTGAATATTTATGACCCTATTATAAGGGCACCTACTTATTTAAAAGAAACACTGCTAAAGCTTGAATCCCACATCAGTTCTTACACCCTAATAGTGGGAGACTTCAATACCCCACTTTCATCCCTGGATAGGTCAACCAGACAGAGACTCAACAGAGAATTAAGTAGTCTAACAGAGGTTATGATGCAAATGAATTTAATAGATATTTACAGAAGTTTCCACACAAATGCAAAGGAATATACATATTTCTCAGCACCACATGGAACTTTCTCTAAAATTGACCACATAATTTGTCATAAAGCAAATAAGAATACATACAAAAAATGAAAATAATCTCTTGTATCATATTGGACCACCAGGGCCTAAAATTAGAGTTCAACAACATCAAAAAAATCACAGAAAGCCTACCAACTCATGGAAACTAAACATTACTCAGCTGAACCATCTCTGGGTCAAGGAAAAAATTAGGAAAGAAATCAAAATCTTTCTAGAATTTGATGAAAATGAATCCACAACCTACTCAAACTTGTGGGACACAATGGAGTCTTAAAAGGAAAATTCATAGCACTAGATGCCCATATGAAAAACTTAGAGAAATCCCACACTAGAGAACTAAGAGCAAAACGGAAAGCCTTAGAACAATTAGAAGCAAACTCACCTAGAAGGAGTAGACTGCAGGAAATAATCAAACTTAGAGCTGAAATCAATAAAATTGAAACAAAAAAACAATACAAAGAATCAATGAATCAAAGAGTTGATTCTTTGAGAAAGTGAATAAGATACATAAGCCTTTAGCCAAACTAAGCAAAAAGCAGAGAGAGAGTATCCAAATCAACAAAATCAGAAATGAAAAGGGGGGCATAACAACAGACCCCCATGAAATCCAGAGAATTATCAGCTCATACTTTGAAAATCTATATTCCACAAAAATGGAAAACCTAGAAGAAATGGACAGCTTTCTGGACAGGTGGCATTTACCAAAATTAAATGAAGAACAGATTAATTACCTAAACAGACTTATAACCCTAAAGAAAATTGAAACTGCTATTAAAAGCCTCCCAAGTAAAAAAAAGCCCAGGTCCAGATGGTTTCAGTGCCGAATTCAACCAGACATTCAAAAAAGAATTACTACCGTTACTCCTCAAACTATTTCACACAGTAGAAACTGAAGGAATATTGTCAAATTCCTTTTATGAGACCACAATTACCCTAATACCTAAGTCACTCAAAGACACAACAAAGAAGGAGAACTACAGACCAATTTCCCTCATGAATAATGATGCTAAAATTCTCAACAAAATTTTGGCAAACCGTATATAACAATATATAAAAAATATGATCCACCATGACCAAGTAGGCTTCATCCCTGAAATGCAGGGTTGGTTCAACAGATGAAAAACCATAAACGTCATCCATCATATAAAGAAACTGAAGGAAAAAAAACACCACATGATCATATCCTTAGATACTGAAAAAGCCTTTGACAAAATCCAACACTCCTTTATGATAAAAGCCCTGGAGAGATCAGGAATTCAGGGAAAATATCTAAATATAATAAAAACAATTTACAAAAAGCCAACAGCAAGCATCAAACTTAATGAAGAAAAACTTAGAGCAATCCCACTACAATCAGGAACTAGACAAGGATGTCCTCTCTCCCCTTATCTATTCAATATAGTTCTCAAAGTTTTAGCTAAAGCAATAAGAGAATGAAAGGAGATTAAGGGCATACAAATTGGAAAAGAAGTGAAACTATCTCTGTTTGCAGATGATATGATTGTATACGTAAGTGACCCACAGAATTCTACTAGGGAACTCCTATAGCTGATAAACATCTTTAGCAATGTAGCAGGATACAAGATTAACTCAAAGAAATAAGTAGCCCTCCTATACACTAAAGATAAAAGGGCTGAAAAAGGAATAAGAGAACATCACCCTTTATAATAGCTGCAAATAGCATTCAATACCTTGGAGTAACTATAACCAAAGAAGTAACAGACCTATTTGACAAAAATTTTAAATCACTGAAGAAAGAAATTGAAGAGGATATCAGAAAATGGAAAGATCTTCCATGTTTCTGGATAAATAGAATCAACATGGTGAAAATGGCAATTCTTCCAAAAGCAATCTACAGATTCAAAGCACTGCCCATCAAAATCCCAACACATTTTTTTACAGACCTTGAAAGAACAATACTCAACTCCATTTGGAATAACAGGAAAGCCAGGATTTCCAAAACAATTTTGCTCAACAAAGAACCTGAGGAGGCATCACCATCCCGACTTCAAGTTATACTATAGAGCTACAGTAGTAAAAACAGCCTGGTACTGGCATAAAAACAGACTTGTGGATCAATGGAATAGAATTGAGGATATGGGCATTAACCCAAAAACCTATGACTACCTGATCTTCAACAAAGAGGCCCAAAATATTCAATAGAAAAAAAGATAGTATCTTTAACAAATGGTGTTGGCATAGCTGGATGGTAGTGTGTAGAAAAATGCAAATAGATCCAAGCCTGTCACCCTGCACAAAACTCAAATCCAAGTGGATCAAAGACCTCAACATAAACCCAGTCACTCTAAACTTGATAGAAAAGAAAGTGGGAAATACCCTCCAACGAATTGGCACAGGTGACCACTTCTTAAATATAACACCAGTGGCACAGACACTAAGAACAACAATCAATAAGTGGGACCTCCTGAAACTGAGAAGCTTCTGTAAAGCCAAGGACACTGTCAATAGGACAAAATAACAGCCTACAGAATGGGAAAAGATTTTCACCAACCCTACAAGTGATAGAGAACTGATCTCTAAAATATATAAACAACTCAAGAATCTAGAGCCCAAAAGCTTGAATAACCCAATCAAAAAATGGGATTCAGAACTAAAAAGGGAATTAGCAGAAGAATTACAAATGGCTGAAAAGCACTTAAAAAAGTGTTCAACATCATTAGCCATCAGAGAAATGCAAATCAAAACAACTTTGAGATACCACTTAACCCCTGTCAGATTGGCTAAGATAAAAGACACAAATGACAGCCTATACTGGAGAGGTTGTGGAGCAAGGGGAACACTCCTCCATTGTTGGTGGGAGTGTAAGCTTGTTCAGTCACTCTGGAATGCAGTATTGCAGTTTCTCAGAAAACTGGGAATCAATCTCCCCAAGGATCCAGCAATACCACTTCTGGGTGTATACCCTAAAGAAGCACATTCACATTCCAAAGGCATTAGCTCAACTAAGTTCATAGCAGCATTATTCGCAATAGCAAGAACCTGGAAGCAACCTAGATGCCCCTTAACTGAAGAATGGATTAACAAACTGTGGTACATCTACACAATGGAGTACTACTCAGCAGTAAGAAAAAATGATATCCTAAAATTTGCAGGCAAATGGATGGATCTGGGGACTATTGTCCTGATTGAGGTATCACAAACTCAGAAAGATAAGCAGGGGATGTACTCACTCATTAGTGGACTCTAAACAAAAAGGCAAAAAGCAAAGCATGTCTAAGCTGCAAACCACAACCACTGAATATCTTGGGATCTGATACACCTTGGACTGGCACCTTGGATTTCACTCCCCCTAGAGGAACACCTGACTCAGTCTTGATGTTGGGGTGAGGAAACTGGATCTGTCAAGAGTGGATGCTGAACTAAGCCATATTGGGACATTGGGACCTTGGGACCTCCTGCCCTTGCTGGGGAGGATATGTGGAGATGTGGAGAAGAGATTGTGACTGGAGGTGTTGGGAGAGAGTAGAGACCTCGAACAAGGATATACATGGGTAGATAATGTGACTTTATTCATAATAACAAAAAATGACACAAAAATAGTGTAAAAGTAAAAAAATAAAAATAAAAATAATCTGAGATCACTTCCAAAAAAAGAAAGAAAGAAAGAAAGAAAGAAAAATATACTTCAAAAAAAATACCTTAAAGCCAGATGGTGGTCCACACCTTTGATCCCAGAACCCAGGAGGCAGAGGCAGGAGGATCTCTGTGAGCTCAAGACCACTCTGATCTACGGCATGAGGTCCAGGACAGCCAGGGCTACACAGTGAAACTCTGTCTTAAAAAAAAAAAAAAGATAGAAAAATTGAAAAACAGCAAATAAAAAGATTTGCAAACCCTTTTATTCAGTATCTTATATCTAATGTATACATTATATATAATATGTTCTTATACAATGTATCTTGCTTTGATAACATTTGTATCGGGCAAACCTTAGGACTCCTTATTCTGATTTTCAATGTCCCTTCCAGTGGCAACCTCAAGGACCCATCTATTTCTCAGTGGCTTTGGTTTCCAGAACCAGCCAATATTGGTTTGTTTTTTGCCTTGTGCTTTGTTTTGCAGTTAGGTCCATATTACTAAGCAGCCAACTTTGTCAAAGGATATTTCATGAAGGTAAAGCTCATCAGTTTGCACCTGAAGGTCTCCTACCTCCTTCCCCTGAACTATTTCAGGAGGACTGGATAGTGTGGCTATGTAAGCCGCAGACAGCTTCAATGACTTGACTGAGTAGTGCCGGAGTGCCCTGCTCAGGAAATGCAGTAGCAGCCCTCGCAGCCATGGCCTATGCCCATAATGCCATTTGGGAAGTAGAGGCAGAAGTAATTCAAAACCATGCTCAGCTACATTGCAAGTTCCAGGCCAGTCGGCTGCATGAGACCTCGTCTCAGAGAGAGAGAACAGCAGGAGTCACTCCCTCCCCTGGGACAGACAGGCAGAAACCTTTTCAAGATGACAAGATAAAAGCAGCAAAATCCTGGAGGCCATAGAAATTGTCAAGGCTCTGGAAAACCTGAACCGGATCCTTTCTGATCTTTGTGAAAGCCTGTCGTTTCTATGAGGTCCTTAAAGAACTATTTCCAGATGAGGTGAAGCTCATCACGATGTGTCATTACTTAACCTCACAGGTTGGTGGACCACTAGGCTCTATGGGGCAAATATCATTTCCAACAAGAGCTCATCACCTCAAGCACAACTAGAGACCTCAGAGGAACCTCCACTGAGACTCTTGCATTAGACACCCAGCAGTTCTGTGACCACACGGGAGCCTCTTCCAAGCCTTGAGTACACAGCCAATGTCTATATGAGAAGACACACAATCCAACCCCAAGGATAAGCTAGCCATTGATAGGCATTAGGGTAGCTGTCATCAGGGTCAAAGGTGTTGAAGATGTGAAGACTGAACTCTCGCTGATGCTAGGACTGAAAAGTTTGTCAGATACTTTCAAAGTTATCAGTCACAACATAACTCAGAAACTCAACTTGGTACCAGGGAGAGATGCTCAGGTCAGAGCACTGGGATTTAAGAGGTAACAAAGGTTGTAATAAAACAGAAATGGCAAAAAGAAAAAGGTAAAACATTAAAGGGTTATGTCAAGACAAAAAAATGACAAATGAATGCTTTTATTAGTATTGTATGGAAAAAAAGAAAATCAAAAAAGAAAGAGCATGAGTGCATATAGTGGAGGAGAAAGCTTAGTATAGATAAATAGAAAAGCATAGCCAGAGGAGAGGGATGTAGGAGAATCCAGAGCGAATATGACCAGGCCGACCAGGGCCATGTGAGGAGAGGAAAAGGGGAGAGAGGAAAGGGACAGAACCAAGAGGCCATGAGGGTACAGGGTAGACCAAAGGGCCAGCTAACAAAACGGTTGGAAAGGACATCTGTGTAGAGGCAAGTATAGTAATACCTTGGTTGGAGAAGTTTAGGGTAGAGGGCAAGGTATGCCATCTAGGACGACCCTGTAAAAGGAGGGGACTGAGGGATGCTGGGAGAACCTGTAGACCAGGTGCATGTTGATATGTAAAGTACGGACCTCAGCCATTTGTCCCAAGTTTGAGAACTAACATCTCAGCCTTTTGTTGATAATAAATAAATGATAAGGTGTGATTTAATCTTCAATGACTGTTTCCTGCTGACATGGGAGCATTATTGTTGGGGACCCAAGGAGCTAGAATGCTGGCCAAGTCCAGGAAGAGCAGGCTGTTTCACTTGCTGCCATCTGGACTTAGGGAAGTGCAGGTCATCTGGGAGCGATTTGTGAGGACGGACTACCTGGGCTAGCTGCTTTGGAGTAATCTAGGATGCAGATTCTGAGATAACACCTAGGGCAGGTGAGTTGATGGAGCAGACTGTAATTAACTTGAAATCTTCTAGGACAGACAGACTATGGAGAGTAGGTAAGGGAGAAGTTTTTAAGGAGTTTAGGAGAAATTTTTTTCTTTGGTGTACATTTGAAACTTTGGGGTCCATGATCCTGGTGGTTGGGGGAGGAGAGTCCCAAGACCAGGGAGATGGGGGGAGAGAGATCCCACCCTTAGGAATAGGCAGGTAGGGAAACATAGGCTGCTGGTTGGCAGGAATAGTTATCTGGAGTTCATTTGACCAGTGATAGTATATTCAAGCAAAAGTTTCAGACTGCAACCTTGGGAAGAGGAGCTGGTTAGTTGCTGCTGTTAAAGCTACAGTTAGTCAATATCATCCGAGATCTGAGAAAGATAAATTATAGCAGGATATGTAATCCAAACGGCCTATGTATCAGTCAAAATGACAGAGACTTACCCATTACTATATGATTGCCCTAGGCTCCTGTGGCCTCCATGGCTGCCCAGTAGTTGTCATAGAAGGCAACGATTGATCTTCAGCTGCCACACAGAGCAGCATGGACTTTGGCTGTCAGACCCAGAAGATCTAAGAGATTTTTCCCTGCAGAAAAACTTGAAAGACTGACCTGACTTTGATCAAGCAGAAGAAGGTATTCAGCACAAAAGTGTCCAGTTTGTGGAGGGGCCTGACAGTAGTTTTGCCCAGCGGTTAGTGTTATCCCAATTCAGGTGGAGTCTTTGTACCCCATCTATCTTCTTTGGAGACCAAAGAAGTGGGTCATTTCTCTTTATAATGGGAAGCTTAAACATTTTAAATGCCATATTCAGCAGATCGCTGAAGAGTTTGAGGACCATCTATTTATTAAGTATACCCAAGTTTAGACCTAACCCTAAAAACACATACAGGAGACTAAATAAAGCTTGTCACTAAATAAATTTCTAAGTTAGACCTTTTATAAGATTAGGAATTTACAGATTTATTCCTATGACATTTGAACTTTAAAAATTTGAGTTAAAGATCTAATTGAGGGCCTTTAGCACCAAAATAAACCATAAATATAGTCCATGGGGACACTGGGAAGCTTTCTGATCCTTTTATAGTGTACCATTTTAGAATCAGTTGTGTGTGTGCATGTGTGTGTGTGTGTGTGTGTGATTTATTTCATCTAGATAGCTAAAAGTTAATAAAGTAAGCAAAGCAAAGACAAAGAAGCTAGAGAAATATTACTGTAAACCTGAGTAGATCTTAGGAATTTATAAATCTTACTATCAAATATACCTTATTTATCAAACATATATTATCTCAATTTTGAACAGTTAGCAAAGTCATAAGTATTTAGACATATATCTCAAATGAACTTTTTAAAATCTGAGTAGACCTTGATAACTCTAAATTCTTTTTCATCATACAAAAATCCATACCAATCCATATTTAAGACCTGTTGTTGTTTCTTTAGTCTAAAAAGGAGATACAATGGTAAGCAGAGGGTTCAGTGGGACTGAGAAGCTTTATAAGTATTATTTTATGCCATGTGGTCATCTTAACCAAGATAGTAGTAAAGTCATATAGCATATACTCTTTAACCTTAGTAAAGATGGCTGTCAGCCATGTAGTTGCTTCGCTCTTGATGAGATCATCAGCCAAGATGGAGAAGAGCCAAATGGTTGCTATTTAAAAAATGTTTATTTTCTTAGGAGTTGAATCTAAATTACATATATAGTATTATTCTAAACAGGAACAGAATACATATATACCCATGTATAGATTTTTGATTATAATTCTTTTTCTAAGTTTAAAACCAAATTTTATTATATTTTATTTTATTATAGATCTTATAATTTTTTTAAACCATACTCAATGAACTTACTGAGTTTACAGTATAGTCTTTGATTTTGTGAGAGTAAATCATACAGACATCATAGAGATAAAAATTGGTTGCTTTTGTTTTGTTTTTTAAGAGTGGGAAGTAGAACCTTAGAAATAAAAGATTTTTGGAAGTGTAGAGAAGAACAAGTTTATATATGAGAGATCTGGGGATCATTTGTGCAGTGGCAGTTATAATTTGGGAGAATTTGGTAATCAAGTGTGCCAACTTTTGGCCATTGGTCTGTACTGAGGCCAAGCTGTTATAGTAAAATTTGAGTCCATGGAGAAAGAGAGGAAGGGTCTCAAAACAGAACACCACTAGGGTGGGTGTGAGGTGGTGGTGGGGTGTTCCTATAAGCTCCAAGACGGAACCAAGAATGGAGGCTTTAGGATTGGCAGGCAGGAGCTAAGAGATGGTGGAGTGAGCCTGTAGTTCCTAGGGAAAGGTAAGAGAAAGCTAGCTGAACTGAGGTGGATAAAGTGCCATTGTGGCAAGAATTTTCATCCAGGAATTTCCATCCATAGCAGAATGGGAAACTTGTCAGAGAGAAAAATGTTCTAAATCAGGGAGGAAAGCCATCTATTGTCCTTGTGATTGGAGTTCATTGGGAGCAAGAGGAGCCTCCTAGCGTACCAATGTGGTTTGCACAGTAACAGTAGACAAAGAAGGGGTCCATAGTGGCACATCCATCCAGTAGAGGAGATGGGAGAGAGCAGGAGAAAAGGGAAACAAGAGACAAATGGTTACAAAACAGGTAGAGAGATGCAGCAGTTGAAGAACTGGACTCTAGAATTTGAAACCAAATTTTGTGGGTAGCAGGAGGCAGCAGAAACAGTTCATCCATACATACCTTATGAAAGTCAGATCAGCAGCTCAATGCCTTGCAAGGGAACTCGTTTCTGCTTCAGTACCAGATGAATAAAAAGAAAGGACATGACTACGTATAATGGAGGAGAAAGTTGACTGTAGATAAAAGGAGTAGCATAGCCCGAGGCAGAGACATGTGGGAGAGTTCAGAGTGAAAATGACTAGACTGAGCCAGGCCACGTGAGGAGAGGAAAAGGGGAGAGAGGAGAGGAGCAGAACCAAGAGGCCATGAGGGTACAGGGTAGACCAAAGGGCCAGGCAACCCAAATAGTTGGCTTATATAGTGAAGGGTAGCTTTAGGAGAGAAGCCCAACCACCAGGGCTGGAGAAGCTTAGGGTAGGGGTGGGGTTTGTCAGCCAGGAGGACCCTGTAACAGCTATGGACTGGGGGATGCTGGGAGAACCTGGTAGTCAGGTCTGTTTTGATATGTTAAATAGGCACCTCAGCCATTCATTGTGGGTTTGAGATCTATCCAGTATGTAGAAGGGACATTAAAAATCTAAACTAGGGAATATGTAAATGCTTAATCAAGTATGTAGTAAATCTCCTGAAATCCTACCTGACTTCATCACTTTCACAGAAATCAACTCAAAGTTTTATCTTTAAATATATATATACATATATATATTGTTTCACAATACATAGCAACAATTTCTCCTCCCTCTACTATTTCTAGCTCCTCCCACCCCAATCTTCCCTCTCCTCCAGATAGACTCGCTGCTGTTTCCTCTTCAGAAAAGAGCAGGCCTATAAGAGATGGTGGATAAACAGGATAAAACAAAATACAAGACAAAGTGAAAGCCTTTATTTTGAGGTTAGACAAGGCAACCCAATAGGGGAAGGGAGTCTCAAGAGCAGGCAGAGAGCCCAGTGTTAGGACTCCCACAAGAACACCAAGCTACCAGCCATTAACATACATGCAGAGCACATAATGCAGACTTGTGTGGCCTCGTCTTTGCCATTTCAGTGCATGAGCCCATGCGAGCCCTGCTTAATCAATCAGTGGCCATGTTCTCCCGTGTCCTTTGTCCCCTCTAACTCCTACACTTTTTTCTCCCCATCTTCCACAGGGTTCCCCAATGTCTGAGGGGATGGACCTGATGGAGACCTCCAATTTAGATTCTCTCTCCTTATAATGTGTGACTATGGGTCTCTGCACCTGCTCCCATCTGCTGCCAGAGAAAGCCTCTCTCATGATTTCTGGACAAGGCATCAATGCTAGGTCTCTAGGCTATCCAGTCTCTGGTTCCTGGCCATCCAGGCAGTGTAGGACATATGCTCCCTTTCCAGGTATGCCCCTCAAGTTACACCAAACATTGATTGCCACTCCCACAAGTTCTGCACCACAAAATATTTTCAATCTGCTTTTTATTCAAATGGAATCACATCTAACAATCAGATCAAGCCAGATGTGCTGACTCACATATTATCCTAATGTTCAAGAGGCTGAAAGTGTGAGACCCACCAAGTTTCAGGCCAAGTTGGACTACACAGCAAGATCTTCTCAAAAATAAAATAAAAAACTAAATGTCATCTTGTTTAAACACTTCTGAGCTGGGTTTTCGACTGGAGAGTTCATTGTCATGAGCCACTGGTATTCTTCATACAGGACCAGGAGATGGATGGAAAGAGAAGCAACAGTTTGCCTTGAACCCCCAGAACAATTATTATTAAATACAAAACGAACTATAAAAAAACAACAGTGAGAATACAGAGCTCCTGTACCATCCAGTCACTACACCAAACATTCCCATTGTTTGCTATCATTAATAAAGTTAAGCTCACCCATGTTGATTCATTCAATAAACCCCATATGCTTTGTGTGCTCTCATCCTAGAATTAGAAATCCTAGCAGAGTCCATTTCTTTTTTGTCTATTATTGTGATCCAAAAGTTGGTACTATAGCTTTAGGTGAGCCAAAAAATTCATGAATTTTAGCCAAAATCCTTAAAGAAGTAACAGTTCTTGTATAGACCATTTATGTAGCAGTATTCTTGTGCCCACTCACCTCCCAGTAAATGCACTAACCTTAAAAACGGTGGGTGCAACAGGATGAGGACATCAGCAGGACTCCAGCCCACCACACATCTACCTATAACTCCCCTTGCCAATCTTCTCTCCACCTCATTGCCACTCACTGTAAACATAGGCTAATCTTCAGCACAATCATGAGTCCCTTCCTACCATCATACTGCTGGTTGCATCATTTCCTTTCCTGACAAACCACCTACCTGACAGTCCTGGGAGTCTGTTCTCTTGCTAAACCTCTTCCTAGGCCCAAGAAAGCTCAACTCCTATAGGCTCTCCCAACACCGCTGTCATTCCTTCCATAGGGGACAGCATGGTAATAACATATTCTTGTCAGAGCATTGAAAGCAGACACCGAAGACTTAAAACTAACTGGATTCTCTCTCAAAATTGCCTGGGATGAAGCCAGTAAAGTCTGAAGGTTTCGGCAATCATTGAAATAAATAAATAAATAAATAAATAAATAAATAAAAATTTACAAAAGTAAAAATCCATCTGCTTGAAGTTATAGAAACAATTTTAATGCAAATACTCAATAGGGCATCTTTTGCATTGCTCTCAAAATTTCATCTCTTTCTGCTGCTGTCGGCATAGATGGCTGAACTCCATTTTGTCTTCTTTGGATCATGACAGAATTCTGTGTATAGGCATAAAAAAATATCAAAATCAGTTATAGTAAATAGCAATAATTTGCCAGTAATTTTCTATTTTTTTTCAAAAAGACTAGTTTTCAAAAATACTTAGATTTTAGAACTTTAGATATTTCAATCTACTAACATTTACACTGACATGATTATCTCCACAGAAAACATTATTGGCAGGAATGGCTAAGAATATGCCATGAAGTACATATACAAGAGTGTACGTATACAGTCCGCCTACAAAAGTTATACATGATTAAACAAGACTCGTTATCAGAAAAGGAAAAGGAAGGAGCTGGAGTGGTACTCAGGGAAACAGAAATGAATTAGCCATGTAATAACCATATTTTAATAACTGTGATTGCCTGTGGGAAAGGAGACAAAAGCGGGAGTCTAATGAGATGTATGATGTCAGGATAAACTGTACTTTGTCCTCTTCAGTAAACACAAATTTACAATAGGGCTATTTTATGATTACAGGTCCTTTCCTAGGAAGATGTATTTATATTAAAACTGAAGAATTAACCCTTAGAGTAGAATGAAGCAATCTCTCAAGGACCCCACAGAGTTGAAATACCAAGCAGAAGATAAGGATGAGTATAAATTTCCCTAGGGCCATCTTTGAGAAGACTGTGAGTCATTGATCTCAAAGAATAGAGTTTTATAAGAAGCATGCCAAGATGGGCTTACCCAGAATCGACGGCAGTTTTTGTACTTCAAGAAGTGATTAGAACACCTTTCCCTGTCATAGTTATTTTCATCCATACATCTGGTAGAAGCATCAGATTCCTTAAATATGTAAGAGAGTCATCATTTAAAATGTGGAATGTGATCTAAGAAAAACCCAAACACAAAGGCTCCTGAAGCTGTTTCCCCTCTGAGCAGATGTGAAATGGTTTATTTTGGTTTATTTTAGTAGATAGACTTATGAAACCCAAATAATAGAGCCAACTATTCCAGAAATCACTCAACTTAAAAAGACATCTTTTTTTCCAGGCTGGGCCAGTTTTCTAAGTATCTGATCACATGAGTTTGAGCCAAAGCACTGACTGTGGTCATTTGTTCCAGAGGCTGAAGCAATGTATACCATGCTGAGCATTGCCCCATGGCAAGCAGGAGAAACCTGTCTCCCAGCTCATGGTGCAGTCCTCTTCGCTTTCTTCAATTCTCATTTTGACTGGATGTTTGATCTTAATGCTCCTTTTGAGATTCCAAGTAAATTACTTGAGTAAGTGATCTACATCAAGGCAACCTAAATTAACAGCATTCATCTAGATGCATTTTGGCTATCGTGCACTCCATTATGCAAGCATACCATTACATATTTAATTTTAATAGTTATCATTAATGTGACTTCAAAAAGAAAGTTAGCAACACAGGGCCATGAATTTAAAATGAAGTAGGTACCACTGGTAATTAAACTTAAACTGTCTGAACTAGAAGCAGTTTGGACAACAAGCTTCAAAGTAAAAGGTATGACTATGAGAAGTTATCTAAAATAAAGTATCAAATAGGTAGGGTATCTGCTTCACAAATCTAAGAAATATACCTTATCTAAACTAAGTAAGTATGTTTACCTAGTTAATGAAGCTGTTGAAAACAGAATATATATAGACCAATAAGTATATACTGTATAATGTGTATTTTTGAAAAATCCATACAGTACAGTGGATTAGTGCTTTGTATGGCAACAATATGATGACTTTTATATTGTATTTCTCAGGAGTGGCAAGGCCACAACAAAGTGTTATAAGCTACACTCAGTGTCAACAAAAGCTTATTATTTTAATGCAATGTTGTTTATAACATACTTTTGTGAGAACCATTAAGCTCAACCCATGACTTGGGCAGGTTGTCTCAAAGAGAGACTATATAATTGCTTTGATTGAAACCATTGTTTTACATTTGCTGTATTATGCCATGTTTAGACTAAAGATTGTCCTTAGTGTTACATATGCTTGTCAAATTGTACAGTGACAACTTAACACGGCTATTTCACAACTAAACAAAATTGAAGAATAGGGTCTTTGTTAGCTACATTTTGGTCCCTTTTAAATGTTAGAGTGAAACAAAATACACTGGCCAGGAATATCTTTTTCACAGAATAATAGTTTATTCAATAACTATATAAAACAGATCCCCACAAAATTAAGAGTAGTTTTCCCAAGTTAACACTCAAGACAAGGAAAAGCATTCACCCTACCGACAAGCATGGGTTGATGTCAGGATCTCTCAGCCGCTGTGTGACCCTGGGCATCTTGTCTTCTCACTGCAGGCAGATGGGAGCAAAACGGGTTAGAAGAAAATGTCATCAGCCCCACAAGCACAGAAATTCTCTGTAATAAACAATGGAACACAGTGAGTATCAGAAAGCCAAGTTACTGCTCAGTTAACGTTCTGAAAGACCACAGTTTAAAAAACAATTAAAAGTCTTATTCCAGAACTGTCTTCTACTTAAATGCACTTCCTTGGGTTGAAGGAAGTCAGGAAATGCTACTGTGGTTCAGTAACTTTCCAATTCAGGTCTTAAAAATACAGCTTTGCAAAAAGTCTTTATTGATTAAAGACACCACATTTTCTCCTAAGAGTCAGTTGTACACTTTATGAAGTAAGTCTATCAGTCCTGGTTCAGGAAAAATGCTCTTCAAACTCCAGTTCAAGTGAAACTGGTGACAATTCTCTTCAAAGAAGCGGGGAGAGTGCAAAATGCAATACTCACAGTTATTTCACAATGGTCTTCATTTGTTTCAATATATTGGTATGGCACTAATGAGCCACCCACCATCTTGAGAAATTCCTATACTAAGCACATCTGTCTTACACCCCCAAATCTTGCTCTAGTTTAATCATTTTTCTACCTAAAAATCAAAGAAGATTCCAGAGAAATAAGACAGTATAATGTACACAACTCCACTGAATAAAAAAAAAAACAAAAAACAAAAAACATGCACGGGCTTTTTCGGAAGTTAGAATTTTTGTATAAGACACCATAAAAATGTTAAAAGAAAAGAAGTAATGTAGATGCAGAAATAGTAACTCAAGCCCATGAACGTAAGTGAACGTATTCTCAGTCAGTGATCACCCTGTCCAGTTCTTTCTATACTGAGAAAGATCAGGGAATCTAGACTGAAGAATGGACCTGATGATTCTGTAGTCCTTTAACTTTAAATTATCACCAAGTAATTATGTCATTTAATGACCGTCATTGAAAATATCCAGCCAACAGAAGCATCCTGACAGATTCAGTACAGGGTCCAACTGTGTACAGAAAGCTTCTCCTCCTGGGAAGACAGGATTTTACAGGATTGCCTTTTCCTAAGAGAAATAATGGGACTCAGAAAACTTATGATCTTCTCTTTCATACCTATCCCGTCAGGTCCTCACAGAATTCCGTTTAACTGTTCACACACCAGGCATATAATAATCTCAGCAACAATCAGACACAAACAGAACTCAAGCTGTGTCCAAATCATGGGAATTCTATTCTATTTCTTTATTATCAGCCAGAAATTCTTTAGAAATAACTACATAACATAGGCAACAAATTTGTTGCTTCAAGCTATTCCCATTTCATTGTTTTTTATTCTGAATTCTAAATGCAAGTCACTTCAAACGTGGATTTCCGAGTGCCACCCTCTTCGTATGAATTGCTGTGTTAACTGTTCAGGAAGAGGAAATGTCAATTTACATGGAAGAGTGGGGCTGAAGGGCAAGATGGAGTGCCCTGCTGAAGAGGCCTTATCTGCTTACTCTTTGAAGATTCAGTAGTGAACAACTGTTACAACGTTCTACACCTTCCAAGAGCATATTCAAAAAGAAACCCAAAGGTTTGGGAGAAGGCTGCAAACCTACAGCACATCTAAGGAATAACTAAAATCTTCTCTGAGGGGCAAACTGCTTACCAAAACAGTTTCTGGTTCCCACTCTCCTAGTAGCTTTGATCCGTGGTGGGGGAAGGGCACGTTATTGAATACGTCTAGGCCAGTACGCTTCTCAGAGTCAGGTCTGAGTGTTAAATCCGGAAGCAGAAACACACCACGCCGTAAACCTGGGTGCAAAGAACCGGGGACAAAAAGTCAAAGTACCCACTACCGGGAACTGGGAGATCAGAGGAGAATCCCAAAAGGATGCGACTCCCAGACCTCCTCGCCTTCCGGGGTGCCGCTCGGCAGTATCCAACAGTGGACAGTGGGCATAGGTGAACACGACGCAGGGGCTAACGAGGAGGGGAGGGCGGGCAGCAGAGCGCGGGGACCAGAGGAGGGCAGGGAGGAGAGTGACACAATCCGGGGTGCCCAGACCTGCATGGGGTCACCTTCCGCTGCCCCAGCCGGACGAATCGCGTAGCGCAAGCAGCGAGCATGTCGTGGACGATCTGGCGCCACGAACTAGGGCCGGGCTCCTCCGCTAAGGTTGTCCCGGGCCTGCGGTGGAAGGGAGGAGGGAGGGGCTGGAGACCACTCACCACCGGTCGCCACACCGCCAGGACCCGAGCCGGCTCCAGCTCCAAACACGTCAGTGGCTCACGCAGCAGGACCTTAAGTAGCGCGCACCCCAACTTGCTGCCCCCGCGCCCCCAGTTTAGCCCGTCCAATCCGCCCGCGCAGCTGCCAGATTGACAGGCGCGCGAGACTCTGCGCCGTGGGGGCGGGCGCTGCTCGCTCCGCCCCCGGGCAGCAGGAGGAGGGCCCAGGCAGAAGGAGTGGGTGGGGCTATGTAAGACTCCTCCCTCGCCCCGCCCCCCCGCGCCCCCCGCCCTGCAGGCTTGCTCTTAACACTTTGGCCTGATGGACAGCCTTACCAACCAATGGACTTGCCGGAACCCGGCGGCGGCCGCACGGATTGGCCGGACAGGGGGAGGAGCGTGAGGGGGGCGGGTCCCGCGGCGGGCGGGGGTCAGGGCGGGCCGGCGGGCGGGCGCGGGGCGGGGGCGGCGGCCGAGCGGGCGGGGGGAGGCGGCAGTGGGCGCGACGTCGGCGGCGGCGGCGGCGGCAGCGGCGGCGGCGGCGGCGGCAGCTGCAAGTTGAGCTGCAGGGGCAGCGCATACACTACAATGGCTGCTGGAAAGAGGCGTAAGGAAACAATTTCCAGGCCCGCCGCGTCCAGCCCGAAATATGAGAAAAAAATTATTAGAAATTCCGCGGGCGGTGTAAAGGCGGCGGACGGGCCGGAGGGAGGATGTTAAAGCCCCGCGGTGAGTTCTCCCGGGGTCCGGGACGGCGGGGAGGCGTTTAGCGGGAGGAATATCAGGGTTATTTAAATTATGGGACTAGCCGAGGGGGCAGAGGAGCCGCGGCGGCGGCAGGAGGAGGAAAAGTTTGTGCTACTCCCAGCCCCTGCTCAGGACCCCAGAGAGAAAAATAATAATAAAAAATCAAATAAAATCGTGCGGCGGGGCTGCGAGGACTCCCGAGGTCGCTGCTGACAGGGCAGGGGGCGACGCGGCTGGGGACCCGAAGGTGGGGTCGGTGGGAAAAAAAAAAAGCTTTTATTCAGGGTCTGGAAAGTTTGAAAAGTTTTCCTCCTCCTCCTCCTCCTCCTCCTCTCTGGTGCTGTGAATATTGTGACAGCGGCAGCGGCAGCAGCGAGAGCGGAAGACATTAGAGACCCGAAAAATAAGGGAAAAATTAATATAAATTCGGTTTTGAGAGGAAACTCTCCGCATTTTCCACCAAAACATCCCGGGGGAAGGTCGCTTCCCAAAGGGCCTGGCGGAGACCCGCGGTCGGCAATATTTGGGGGGCACTGGGAGTGACTTGGGGTAACTTTGCCCCCTTTTCCGAAGAGGTTTTTCTTTTCTGGAGAAATGCATTTGTTTTTGCCCTCTGCCCAGGTGGGATAGCCGAGTCGGGGTGCGGGGTCCGCGGGGCGCCGGACCCAGCAGGGTGGCGGCGGGGGCGTAGGGGGAGGGGGTGCTAAATGGAAGCAGGAGATCGGGACGGAGCAGGGACAGCTTGTTGTCAGTATCATAAACAACCAAAATGGAGGGAGAACTCAGGCATATAACCAAATAAAAATTGTTAAAAAATCGCAAAAAATCCCTAAAAATCCGGGATGCTCCCCCTTTTCTCGCTAAAGGTAAAAGTGTGAACCGCCTTTCCCCTGAAGTCCATTTTGACTTTGCAGGGACCAAGGAGTTAATATTTATTTATTTTTTTAAAACTTTCGAAGGGCAAAAGCCTTTTATAACTCCACCGACAATGAGAAAACGTGAAAATCCAATGCAAGGGAAGCAGGGGGAGGGAGGGGAGGTGGTAGTGCAGAAACTGCTAAACTTATTGGTAATGTGGACTGATCTGAGATAAGATAAACACTATATTTGCTATTTTATAACTCCCTTTTAATGATCTTTGCGGGGTTTGCTTTTTTTGGTAGGAAAAAAGTGATGCCATTTTCTTAATAGAGTTAATGTGTGTGATTGGAAGAATAAACCTTTGCGGCTTTAGATTACATTTTCGTCGCATTTATGCCTCGGGTTTTGTTAGTGGCTCCCTCCTTTCTTTAAACTGGGCTCTCCAGAGGACGGGTGGAAAGGTGCTGTTGCCCAGAGAGACTGGAGGGCGAGACTGGCGAACCTTCTGGGGAGGGGTGGGGAGTTGTTTGGCTTCTCCCTTCCTGACACGTTTGCTTCACCTGTTCGCCCTCACTAAGGAATGTTGGACTGAGGTTTTCTGGTTTTATGTATATAAAAGGATGGTGCCTCTTGCATCACATTGATGTTAGTGGGAAAGTGCTGCTGATGTTGGTTCCACGTGGGATCTGGGACAGAGCAGGGCATTTTAAAGGGACAGCCTCTCTTTTCTTAGGGTTTTCATCACCTACGCAGACGTACTGTCTGAGGACCAAAGGCAGAGGTGCTGGAAGTGTGTGGTGATGGAAGAGCCTTCTCTTTCCATTACTCAAGTGCACCCACGTTTAGGAGTGATGGAGGGAAAGGAGGGATAACCGAGCCCAGCAGAAGATGGATATGTGTGTGGCTTAGTTTTCATCCACGCTGTTCTTTTATGTAACAAGCCCTCCCAGAAACTTTTCATGTTACATTGCTTTGCTCTGGAAGCTGATTTTGGAAGGAATTGTGGAAAAATGGAAATAGTTGAAGGTGTGTGGTGTAATGGTATAGCATTATTGAACAGTTATGAATTCTGTGCAGTGAGATCAAAGAGCCATGTATGCCCATAATGGGGGTTTACAGCCATTTTGTAAAATACCTAATATTCAGTTTGGCTTCAGGTACATTGAGAACTTCTGGTTGAAAATTACAGGCAAAGAGGTGAAGATTCCTTAACATTGTAAGCAGCAGATATTTCTGGGGATGTGGAGTGGCTCTCATGGAGACCTTGGAAAAGTTTACATATACATCCATTTTTAAAGTCCACCCTATGCATATGTTGTAACTTTACACTTTGGAAATGAAAATGCTTGAAAATCCTGAAACCTATCCATTTGCATCTTTTCAACTGAAAAGATTCAGTGATTTGTGTTGAACCGGAAATGTTTACGAATCATTAGCTACTGTGGGCTCTTGCATCTTACATGTCCACAGTATTTTCAAAAGATAAAATGTGTACATTGTTAAGTATACTGTATTTGAGATTAAGACTAATCTGGAATGGAAACAGCGTGCATCCATTTTCCACAGGCATATAGAGTTTGGAAAATAAATCTCTATTTTGCTTTGTTTTTGCAGTTCATAGAAATGGATCAGAGTTAGAACTAAATTTTTAGACTTCTTAGACAATGTTCGTCTTTGCCATAGTGTATAGAACTTATTATTTTAAAGTCTATTGTGTGTTAGTTCCTGTTTCTAACTGAACTTTTCTTGGCACCTTTGTATGAATACCTCCATGAGAACACTATCAGTGTCCTGTGAGCACATCATCCTGTGCTTTCCCACCTTGTCACCACAGAAAACACAATGTCACAAATCACTATTAAATCATACTGGGTTGGAGAGAGATTAAAGTATGAATAAGACAACCCCTCCCCACCTCTAATCTTCTGCCCAAAGGTTTCAGAATTCCATCATTACTTATAAAACCTCTGAAGTTTATTGTACATTTTCATTGTGTTTCTGGCTTAAGATAGTTACTTTGACTATAAGTAGTCAGGATTATGCTTTGTGCTTAAAATACATGAGACTTTGGGATACTGAGCAGTTGCCACTTTGATGAACCAAATACTAATTCCAATAAATTCAATGTCAGTCAAAGTCAAGCAAGCTTTGCTTTTATTTGTTAGCTCATTGAGCTATTTAAGTTGTTTGGGCACTGAAAAATAGGATTCCATTCTTTATTGTCAACCTCAACAGAAGTTTTCCTATTAGAGGTCACTCTTTCTCATATATAGAGATATAAACTTTATGTTTGGGTTTTGTAGTACATTTCTAAGTTAGAAAATGTACTCAGAATGCCCAGATTAAAACTTGTAACTCTTAGAGTCTTTTTTGGATAGGGAGAACCACAATAGCTGGTTTGAATTTGTTGTATTAAGGGTTTTTAATGCCTTAGAAATCCTACCTGTTGAACCACCTTTGTCTGGGAAGTCCTATTAAATTATACCAATTTACAGAATCATCTAAGGGTATCTCCTCCTCCACTTTCTTACTTTACTTAAAGTCAGAGAAACTTCACCAATTTAGATTCCTGTCTGAGACTTAGATGCCCACTGTTGCTATTCAAAATTCTAAAAAGAATTTTTCTGCTATGGTGGATGATTTAATGAGTGTGAGCTAATACTGATAAATCTTCATTTCTATGTATTTATTATAATCAAAATATTTCAATAAACAGACATTTTATAGCTAAAGTAGTGAATTTGGCTTTATTAGCATACATGGAAATTTTAAGAATGCTGTTTATGTTTTAATATCTATCAAATATGGGGATTTTACTTCAATATTATAATAATCTTTATTGTTGTTAAATACATTTCCACATGATATTCTAGAAATTTACCTAAGAATTAAATTATTGTTTTCTAAATTAAATGTCATGTTCCTATTGTAACTGGGATTTTAAAAGAGAGACAATTAAAACTTATGTCCTTGGCTGTCTTTGAAGTTTGCTTCAATAATCATTTTTCTCAAGTTGTATAATCAAAATGTTCATCCTTCTAGGAATGTTTTAATATTATTATTTGTAATTTTGTTCTTTGGGAGTTTAGCAAGTAAAAAATTAACCTGTTACACATAAGAGGAGAGATTCAGAAGAAAAGTGTATCTTTTGAGCAAAAGCTAAGCGAGTGGATTTGTTCAGGTTAAAAGAGAGAGAAACTCCCCTTGAGCCATCATTTAAAGTGTTTTAAGAACCTGATAAAAACAATTTTTTTTCTGAAACTCTGAATATGTTGAAAGCATGTCAGGCATTGCATGGAAACAAAGGTGGACCTTTATTTCTTTAATTTTAACAGAAATCAATGTAGGCAGCATATTTAAGCAATTAGTAAGTGTTTAGGTAGCCTTAGAAAAGTGTTTACAAACAAGTTCAATGCTAGGGCAAGGTACATGGTTCCCTGTCATTTCAGAACACATACACAAGAGCTCTTTTCCATTCCAACACAAAGACATGTGAGAAGTAATTTCTTGTTGCTTTTTTATAATCATATCATTGCTGACTTTTTTGTAATCATATCATTGCTGAATTTTTTGAAACTCTCAAATCTGAAAACTACTGTTAACTGCTTTTCCTTCACATCAGGGCAACCTTTATATCTCATTTGAAAATTTAATTTCAGGTTTAATTTGAGAAAGTAAATGAATATTTCTTGGTTATGAATTTTTATGAAAAGTTGGTATGTAGTTTTTAACATTTGACATTATGAGAAATATATCTGCACAAAAGCCTAGTAGAAATTATTACAGAGGCATAGTTTGATTTTTACTTTTCAATTTATTGGCCTATCTCCCTGAGGTTTGCATTCTACCTAGCATGTCCTCTTGTTTGTGTGTCCTTCTTCCAGGGGAGAATTGACCAGGACATGGTGATGCTGACACTCAAAGACATTTGAATGTTTTTTGTGTTCTCATTTTGTGTATTGATGTTTGTTATTCTTAATAATTTTATTTTTAAAAAATGCATATGAAAGTGCAAAAATGTTATAAAGAATATCTCATTTTTAAAAAGTGATATTGCATTAAAATTGTTAGTGTTGAAAAATCCCTAAATGTCTTGTAAACAGAGTTACTACAGAATCCTGGTATTAAAACTAACCACAATGTGTGTTGGGAATTTGAGATGACTACCTATGAAATGTATGTGCATGTGCAGAGTGAGGGAACTTCCGCACTTACATCCTTACATCCTAGGTTGATAGGAAAAGCAGTGTGCTAAGAATATTCCTTTGCCTTTTCTTTTAAGAGGAACTTTTTCCTAATTTAAAATCCTAGAAAAATTTAGAAATGTGAAGACACTAGAGAGCAAAAATGTCGCTTTGATGCCTTTTAAATATAAGGCTTTTGAACAATGAACATGTGCTACAGCATTGTAAGATAAAATGTTCAAAACTAATGAAGAGAGACTCAAGAAATAAGAATTTCAAAGGAAGATAATAATTATGACAAATTTAAAATTCAACTTATGTAAATAAAGAATAACAAATTACAAAGCAAAAATCACAAGTTTACAAAAAAACGATATCTGAGTGTTAATTTGGGAAATTTTATTAGAGAATATCTTTAGTGTAAATTTCTGGATTTGTATCCACCTTTAAATTAGATCTCCAGAGACTCTGCTCCTTCTCTCTAGATTTGGATTAAACTAAATTCTAAGAATGATTTGTAGTGACGATTTGAAAATCTTTTTTTAACAGAAGGAAAAGAAGAAAGTCATTTTCTGCTGTTTTTAAAAAAGATTTTAAAGAGTATTGAAATATGTAGTTATGTGAAATGGTCTGCAAACCTTAGGAATCATTGAAAATTGCTTTCCTTGTTGTGTATTGGGAAGTATAAAACTTCTTTTTTAAGTTAGAAAAATAAATTTCAAAGCCCCATTCTCAGAATAGTTTTGCTCTGAGGATTTTTAAGGGTAATTTGAATAATTTCTTAAAGCCTCAATAACACTTTAAAGGCTTCTATAAGATACAAATCAGAGTATTTCACCAATAAGACTTAATTTTCAAAATATTTTAAGGTGTATGTTGCTGATTAAAGACAGTTCTCTTTCTCATTTACTTATTAGCAATTGATTTTCTGAAGGACACATGAAACCTGCTGCTATTGTGACATGTGAAGTAGAATTTACCTTTAGTTTTACAGCCTCTCTGGGTACAGAAATCCTTTCCAGCAGTGGGTGACAGTGCATTGTAGTCTTGAAATCTACCTTTTTGAGAATGAGAGCCTCATTTTAAGCTTCTCAGTTGTTAATATTTAAGTTCTAATCCCATACCAGTGCTGGTGTATTGTAGGTTGTTTATGATTTCCTATGGTGCAGTTTCTGAGTATAAAAATATTCTCAGAGTAAATATTATACTTAAAAAGCTGCCACCTGACATCATAAAAAAAAAAGCATCCAATGTCTGATCAGTGGGCATTCAAAGCTTTAAGATACATTTTTTTTTTTGAAGCAAAAATCAGTCTCTAAATGAGGACTATAAATCTTGTCTAAAAGATGGAATCAGAAAGTGTTACTGTCAGTTCTTTTTCTCTGAAGATTCATCAAGTGCTTGTTCTACGTGAAGAGAATTTTCAGAAACAAAGCATCTAGAAGCTTGAGGTTTAACTTTGCAGGTTCAAAACAGCACCAATTGAATTTTAGCCTACTAGGTTTCCTCAGTAAATTAGTTTTATTTTCTTGTATTATCTTAATGCTATAATTACAGAGCCCAAATTAGTTCTCATCGTGCCCAAAGGAGTTCAAATAAAAGATTCTATTGTGCCATCTTAAAGCAATGAAGTAGAGTATCTATCTATATAAGAGTGTGTTCCCTTCCTTAGATTGCATTTTGTGTTTTCTAAGTACTGTTTCTGCGAGTGTTCCATGCTGGAGAAGGGAAATTAGCTCTGTTACTTTGACATGAAACTTACTATGATTTTTTTATAAGTTTATGGCAAGTTTGTTACTTTACATGTGATGGGTAAGAGCTATCATATCCTTAACATAAGCACTGGTATGTCCAGTATACCTGATTACAAGCTAAGCTGCAGACAGAAATTTGCACTCCTGCTACCTTTAAAATTCCTTAAGTAAGTGTTTTTTCCTGAGTCTTGTTAATCTATTATTGTCTGAGGTCATTTAATGGGGTAAACTTCTATCTTAGCTGTCTTTTACTTCTAATATTAGTATTTTATTTGAAAATTGTTGGAAAGGCATACCATTCCAGCATTAAGATAGAACTGGACGGACAATAAAATAGTTACACCAAGAGTGGTGGGCAGCCCTGCTGGTTCTTTCTTGGAAGATTTAGAGGTTTTCAAAGAATGAAAGAAAGTCTGGGTGAGTACGGTGTATCTGTAGGATTCCGTGAGCATGTATGCTCTGCTTTCCCTTAACAAAGCCTGTGCATCCTCAGAACTGAAATCACACAGTTAACCAATTTCATTCTGCTCTCTGGACAGTGTGTGGTCAGCCTTCCCAGGAATTTCTTTCAGACTTCAAAAAAAAAAAAAAAAAGGTATAAGGCATTCCTCAAAAATAATGTATCATGCCATATTCTAAAGGACTGTATGTGAAGACGTATTACCGTGATTGTTTACCCAAATTGAGATGAACGTGAACCATCAAGTAATAAATTTAATTGGAAAAAAAGAGAAATTCAAATATTTATCTAAATAAATTGATTGATTTACTGTTAAATAGACATAATTTTAACCAAGAGAATTGTTTTTGTTTCTGAATCTGTTTTTAAGTCCTATAAGTTTGTAAACAAAGTAATTGTTAAAATAAAGTTTGACAGTCTGCAAAAGGTCTTAAGCATTTGTCCTTTGACAGTTAATAAACATTTTAAATAGCCAAAATTACATCCAAGATCTTATATTATATCTTCAATTATATTAGTTGTTTTTCAAAGAAAAGTGTTAACAGATAGCCTAGTATTCAGCTGCATATCTACTATGTTAGGGAGCTTTAATTATTACATGTTTACTAAGACAGTGCTACCTCAGTGTTTTCTAAAAGTACTATTCCGAGTCTTTTATTTAAAAGTCCTCTTTGTGGATATTATAACTTTATTCAGTTTTTTTAAGCTTTTATTTCTTAAGCATGCCTCTGTTCTTAAGATAAAGCCCTGTTCTGAAGTACCTTTAACCATAGCTCAGGTTATCTCAAAATAGACACTACAGATATAACTGCTCTGCTCCATATTGGCCCAGGGTCACACTTGAATGAAATTATACTCAATTCACCCTTTATTGGTCACAAGAACAGGAGAAAGCAGCTTAAAACACTGTAACGGATCCCGTCCCGAGGCTGACTCATAACAGCCTTTCTGAAGTCCATGATTTCTCTGCCAGAATTAAAAGGAACTTGTTAATTGAAACCAAAATGCCCGTGTGTCTACGAACTTTTTTCCTAATCAGGATTCAGACACACTAGTGTGCTCACATTGGCATCCAAGTGTGCTTGCTGCTTGGCTCTGCCCTGCTCTCGGTGCTGCCACCCTGTGGATGGTAGTGCTACTGCGACAGGCACACAGTTGCTGCGTTATCTAGTGGTGAGCTTCTGGATCACGGGCAGGCTGAGCTGAGGTGAGCTCGGACGCTGTTGTGTGTGCTCTGCGTCAGTGTGGGTGCTGTACTCCAGTTAGGTTTTCAAAAGTTATGCAGCTCTGAAGTACCGTATCCAGCTGCCAAAAATGAAAATTTGGAAAAACTTTAAAGGTAAATGCTGTTGTCTATCTAATCTGCCGTTTCACTAAAATAAAGCAGCGCTGGACTAGTTCTTCAGATGTGGCTCAAAACTGGGCAAGTGAGAAAGCAGAGGTTCTGAGCATGTTAAGATGAAAAATGTCACGAGATTTTTTATTTTAGCCAAGTTGTAATTACAAGCTCTTCCTAGTAAAAGCAAAACCAAAAACGATCACACACACAAAAAAAAGACTGTTTCTGCTTAAAAGGAAAGGAAACTTAACTTGATTGGTTAAATCCTGTGAATCACTAACCAACATGACTTTTAGATTATATCATCATCGTGTTTAAGTATTAATGCTGTGCTTCAGCCATAAAACACTTGTGCCGAATCACAGCATTATTCATTTGCTTTTACTTGTCTTATCTCATTTCATTTTCAAAGTGGTCTGTGAGATGGGAAATACAGAAATAGTGGGTATACAACAAGCATTAAGTAAGCCTCAATATGGATAGATTTTAAAAGCTGATTATCAATTAATTTGTTAGTATAAACCTAGTTATGTCAATACCATAATCAATATATATATGAAGTAATAAATTTGTTGCAAGAATTAAAATTTTAGGCTTAAAGTTTACACTGATTAGCTCAGATTAGAAAGTGTTGTATGAATGCTTATTAAGCTGTATATTTATTTATATACATATATATGCAATTGGTGGAAAATGTATTTGCTTTCTAAGTTAAAGGAGATTTTAAGGTATTATAAATCTAAACTGTGTTTTACACGAAGGATCTCAGACACAGTTGCTTTAAGTCAGACTTAGGGCCAAGCCACCTGATTTCTAAATGGCCACTGTTTCTTCCAGAGGTTTTGAATGGTTTTGCTTCAGTAAACAATGTCATTCTATATGGCAGCAGTGGAAAGTATTGCTTAGGTTGGTTAATTTTAGATATTGAGATTCTTAAACCAAAGTTCACTGATGGCCTTTCCCTCCCAGGAGATATAAAGAAATCACTGCAGTGTTTGTGCTGTCCCTGAATGCAAAGGCCAAGTGCCAGAGCTCCACTGTTCATCCTGTACTGTTCCCCGTGCTGAAGGCTTAGGAACTTTTTTCAGCTTCATAAATACCATTTTAAATTAAAAAAAAAACTGATATAAAAGCATGATTAAATTTTCAGTACTGGAGTATTATCAACTGTCAAACATTTTAAAATTTATTTACTTTTCTTGTTTATTACTTTTCGTAGCAACCTCAAGGTAAGATTGGATCAGCTAATCTTATCTTAACAAAGCAATGTGAACAGCACAGATTTATCTAAAATCACAAGATATTACACTGTTCTAAAATATAAACTACAACTCTCTTGCTTTCACTCAAGTTCAGAGAGCCATGCTCAGGATGATCACTGTTATCCGACATTGATCCATTCTGTAGTGAGAGACAGATTTGATTGGCTTTGTTTTGACTTTGCACCCTGATGACTAAAACTTTATTTTTATATTAAATATGGGTCAAAGTATGACAGGTACCCACCCATGCTACTTTTTTAGGGTACCTATATTCACTGCCTTGGTTTTTGCTTGCTTTTAAAAAATGCCATTTAGATGGTGGGTGAAGGTACAAAAGGAACACAAAAGTAGTATTTTTTTAAGTGCCCATAATATGTTGATCATATAGATATCAAACACTATAGTATTCATGGGAGGGAGAAGGGAACCCTGAAATAGGCCTTGGAAAAGGCATAAGTTACAAATAGGCAAGAAAAAGGAGAGAATGATATTTAGGTGGAAGAAATGGTTTCAACAGACTGAGTAGGAGGCAGAAATGGGCTTTTGCATGGTGCCCCAAGACAGCCATGCTGGAGAGATGCTTCTGAGAGAGCTGTGCCTCTTGATCCTGAAAAACTTGAGCAGGAACATGTGAGAATCCCTCCTTTGTCATGGGATCCTCTGCTATGTGGAAGGCTCGGGTATTCCCCCATTGGGTCTATGTTCACCAGAAAGTTCTGGGCATTTATTTTCAATAATGCCTGGTTCTCAGCACCATTACAACTTACAATTTAGACATTAGCCAAGACTCCAGCTTCTAATTATACAACTACCCATGATCACTTACTTGGAACCAGAATTGCAATTTTGCACATCTGTTGTAGGGGCATAGTCACAGTGGACATGTGAAGGAAGGACATGAGAGCCGTGCTTACACAAGAGTAGTTCTATCTCGAGGGTGCACAGCTCCATCTCCATGGAGTTCTGTCCTGTGGCTGAGTTTCAGGATGGCAGTGGGTAGAAACACAGCAAGGGAGAATCAACAGCCAATGAGACAAGGTCTCTGCTGCATCAGTTCTTCACTGAGTTTCCATCTGAGCCTTTGGTACCAGGGATACTTGGTCCCTGTGCTCAGTCCTCTCCCTAAAGTCTCCACCCTTAACTTCTGCTGACACCTTTGCCTAAGACTCACCAGGCACCTGCCACCTTTACAAAGCAGACAGCCTTCTGTACAGTCCCTGCCTGGCATTTCTCTGCTTCTGCATTTCTGTAGTATTGCCCAGCACTTCTTCAGAGCCCTAGGAAGACTGTGTTTACTTCTCTAGCCGAGGTGGCTGTACCTTATGGCTATGCATGGCATGAAGTGAACTGCTAAAGACAACCTGTTGTGCCAGCCCAGATTAGGCTACTCCTCCCATACTGAAATTTCCTATTCTTTCTCTCTGCCTATAAACTGTGCTCAAATTTTCTCCCATCAAAAAAAGCAAACCCAAATCTTAACCTTCATTCCAACCCTTCCTTAAATATCTTTTTTCCTCAGGAGTGCCCACCTCATGAGAAGAGTTTGTGTTTTGTATGCGGTCTCCTTTACCTCCCCATCTCTTGCCGTCCAGCCTATCACAAAAGAAAATAGCACCCCTCCCCCAGGAACCAGTTCAGGTGGGATCTTGTTATTATCACCTTAGGGTTGATATGTAATGTCAGCACTTTGCAGATTCTAGCCTCTTGCTTTCCTGTCTCCTGCGCTTCTGTCACTTCCTTTGCACTTTCCTTTGGTGGCCCTGTTCTTCCACTTGTCCTTACTAGGCAACATGCTAGCGTTTTCTGACACTTGCAGATTCCTTGATCTCCTACCTCTGTGCATCCCATCACTGAGCATCAGGCTCCTCCCTGTGGTACCTTTTATGTGCAGCTTTGCACTAACAAAACCACTATCCCTAAGTCTCTTCTGGTCCTCCATGTGACTTTCTATATAAGCCAATGTTTTCTTCCTGGGTTCTATGCATATTGCAGGCTGCACAGTTCCTGCTTTGAGTCAGATACTAAGCTAGATCCCCTCCTCAGACTGCAAGCAGGCCTTCCTCAGATGAACAGGTACTGAGAAGGCAGTAAGAAGGAATCTGAGGGGCTGGGTGAACAAGCACCCTTGGAGACAGCAGCAAATGCAAGAGAATCACCTGAGTAATGAGGAACAACCTCAGCAGTCCTGCTCTAGTTAGAGGGAACAGCAACACTGGAGAAAAGGGAACAGTTTTAGAAGCAGCTAGAGAGCCACCTTCCCAATTGCCTTGTGCTGTCCTTGGGGACTGCCTGCCCAGTGGTAAGTGGAGCTCCTGAGCCAGGTGTAGTTGACCTTTGCCAGATGACTGTGACTACTGACCTCCCACCCATCTTGTGGTCTTCTTTCCTGTGGCTAGAGAGCAGAGAGCCTTGAAAGCTACATTTCAGGCATAACCTTGTGGAAAGCACAGCTTCTTGAGACAAGCAAGCCCCCTCATCTACATCCGTGGCCTGCTCTTTGAGCTCTAGTGATATTGCCTTGTGTACAGCTACCTTGTTAACCACCAGGAGCTCAGTCCCATTCTGTGTGTATCCAGTTTTCCTCCTGAGCTGTAGGAAATATCACCAGCTTTATTTCTGCTTATTCTGAAGACTGGGCTATAATGAATGTTTGGTGCAATCTGTAGAATAGTTGTGGTGAAGAAAGTCTGAACAAACCTTGTGCAGCAGTTAGGAGCTATGTGATAAAAGTCACCTGCCCAGGAAAACATCCCCAGGAATAATTATTGACCCCCCAAAAAAGCTATGTTTGGAAGAAGGTCATGACTACTCAAATAGTGTATTAGAATGTTACTTGTCTATCCATCTCATGCTAAGAAAACAAGTGTTTTGTCGCAGTAGAGAAGAATCTCAGGTGACTGACCTGAGATTCTCACAGAAGGGCCAAAGTCTCAAAACTGGTTGTGTGCATTTCTTAGTTCCTGGAAGCCATGAGTGTCATCCAATAAATGTACCTTCCAGGATACGACCACAATGTTTGTAGCATATAAACACACAGGTTCCGTGTACAGCATTAAGCGGGATGTTGCCCTTACAGATCATTTGAACTCTTTATTGAGGCCATTTTAAAGATATATAAAAGTTGAGAAAGTAGTAGAATTAGTTCTTGTACCCATAACTAGTTTTGACAGCAGTACAAACAGGCTTGCTTCAATCATGCCCCATCCAAATACACCCTTCTCTGGGAGACCATTTGGAAGGAGATTGTTTCAAGTTGTTTGTATATTGTTTTTGCTATTTCCCAAAAATATACACTCTAAAGGTGTGGTTACAATGCAACTATTACATCCCAGGAAACTAGGAATTCTGCAGTCTCACCAAATATTCTGAATCTCACCAAATTTACATCTTTTTTAATCAATTTTTTAAGGATTAAACACAATTGGCAAATTCTTAACCAAATTAAACAAAAAATGGGAAGACCTACTTCAATAAAACTAGAAATTTAAAGGCAAATATTATAATAGATATGAATGAAATTTCAGAAAATCATAAGGATGTACATTATAAATTTGTTTCGATAAACTGAAGATTCTGAAAAAACTGGTGAGTTTTCAGATAGCAAAATTAAACCTAAATTAAATGAATAATTTTAACTAACACATACTTTGTAACCTGCTTGAAATA
The DNA here is from genome assembly GCA_004025045.1 of Sigmodon hispidus. Lineage (NCBI taxonomy): Eukaryota > Metazoa > Chordata > Mammalia > Rodentia > Cricetidae > Sigmodon > Sigmodon hispidus. The sequence goes on from PVIH01000042.1 coordinate 105,546, forward strand.
CTAATAAAATACTCCATACTAAAAATAAAAAACAGCAATAACAGAAGCAAACACAAGAAAATATGGACTTACTACAGAATTCTACTATAACTTTAAAAACTAAGACAAATACATACCATATAATTCCATAAAACTTAAAAAAAAATAAACAAAGCCTTTAAAAGTTACAAATGTATATCTTAATGGCTAGCATTTAATCCTTGTAGCAATTGCATGATTCAAATCTAAAAGCCAAAGCCTACAGTTAGCTAAGGGTTCCCCTGTCACTTTCAGCTCACATATTACACCTTCCCATTATCCCCTAAGAGTTGCTGAAGTTATGTTTTTGGTTTTGTCCTGAAGCATTTCCAGTATTTCTGGATTTTGTTTATTGGTCTTGTGGTTTTTATTTTTTTTTTGACACACTGTGATGGTTCCACTATGTTAATAAAGTTCAGAGGCTGCTTTGTGTTTCTCAGTAATCTCTTAGGGGGAAAAAAATTTTAAAAAATGAGTTAAAAGAGGTAATGCTGAGTTAAGTGTCATAAGCAATCAGAATACCATAAATATGAATAGAGATGATTCCCCATTCCTATTGCAACACTGAGGTCCTATCATAAAGTGCATGCAAAATGTGAATCGATATTTCCTTTGCTTTGTTCTTTAAAGGCCTATAATAGTTTTTAAAACTGAATTATGTTCTTCTGTTCTATAATATATTTTTTAAAAAAAACAAACCTCACATTGTATAAAGTTAACGTCCTGTATCCCTATGTGTTTCTTCTTTTGTTTCCCAATAGCTTGATCTTTGTGAATAAACACCATTGTCTTAGTTGTTGGCTAGGTGGGTTTATAGTTTTTAAGTGATCTTGTGCATAAATCATTGTTTACCTCTCTGGTAATTTTCTTCAACTAAATTCTTAGCTTTAAAGTGAGTGGACTTTATACCTAAGTCGACTTAATAATAAATGCCTGTGTTTTCCTTAGCATGTCAGTCACATGGTCATTTGGACCTCTAGGAAAGACCCCTCGGCAACCAAGTAGGACATGAGAATGTTTATATCTTAACCTCCAAAGTGACCACATTGTTTGTGCTTTTGCTTTCTTACACATATCTGTCATTGTTTCACCTTGACATTACCTTGGTGCCACCATTACATTTGCTGTTGATCTGGCACTGCTAACCTTCCCTGTACCCCAATTCCCATTGTCCAGCTTACTCTTTTCACCCAAAAAACTGACTCAGAAAGTGCATGGTACATGCTTGGCTGCTCAGAATCCATTTTCCTCTACCATGTTCAGGATCATTATTATCATTGTTGTACCTTGACATTATAGGTTCACATTAAGGTGGAAAAGAATTCACCTACCAAAGCAAATTAATTACAATTTGCAAAGCAGGCAAATTAAGGAGAGTTTGTACACATTACCAAATAATCATCTTAAACTAATAATTTGAATTGGCATTTGAACTATCTGGAAGTTTTCAGTTGCGGAATCTGAAGCATCAGGACTATTCACAAGCCATGGTCAAGGTACTCTCAAGTTACAATCCTTCAGACATACCACACATTCACACGATGCTTTCTCTGCAGCCCTCACTACTCCCTACCTGGAAGACTGCTCCCTCCCGCCCCCCACCCAGCTGTAACTAAGGACAGTGAAGCCAGTGGTGAGTTAGTTCACAATGCTTGTCAGGATTTGGGCCTGAGTTACTCCCCAGCTCTGTCCAGAACACTCTCCCCTCTTTCTTTCAGCTCTGGGCTCTACTGTTCTCCTAAAGAAAGCTCTTTCCAAGATACTGAAAACTCTGGAGGTCCAAGAAAAGCAAATGGAGGGAGCACTCTTGCGAGGTGGGAGCAATGAGGAGGGCTACTGCCTGTATGGCCATCTGAAACAGTGGTCAGGGGTGAACAGGCTCTGAGGGAGGCCGCCGTGAGCAGTTCCTCCCTGATGTGCGCCCTTTTTCCTCTGAGGCAGTACCGGTTTCTTGGGTTTTCTTCCCGTGCAGTGGCTCTTCCCATCTCTCCATCCTGTTCCTCCCACACTCCCAAGGTCTGAAGTGTCTCTCATACCACCCTTTGCCATACTCACCCTGGGCTTTGTTTAGTTTTATTATATGTTTTTTGTGGCCCTGGCTATTGAATGCAGGGTTTCCTCCAGGCCAGGCAAGCATCCTACCACTGAGCTACATCCCAGCCCTCACCCTGCTCTTTAAAACCTTTGATGGCAGCATGACCTCAGGCTAGGACCCAACCTCTGCATAGTCGGGCTGTCCTGAGTCCACTGCTAAGCCAGGCCCCAGTACAGGGCTGCCTCTCTTGCATGGGGTGAGGGGCTACAGCCTCACCTGAGGACCCCCAAAACAGTTTCCCTACAAGCCCCTCCCCAAGAGGAGGATGAAAAGATAACCTGAGGCCAGACAATCCCTGTACACCTCATTGGCTGTGATGGTCAAGATAATTCAGGCCACTTCCTTCCATCGGAAGGCTGAAGCTGGCCCAGATCATTCGTCAGGTCTAGGCAGTGTTCTCCTTCTTCAGAGACAATGGTGAAGGCTGGAAGGACTCCATCTACCACAGCCTTTCCTCTGATCCCTGCTTCCTTAAGGTGTTCAAGGACCATGTGAAGCCCCAGGTTAAGGGCATCTTCTGGGTGGTGGGCATAAGTCTGATCCCAGCAGAGGTGCTGTCCCAGCGAAGGCAGACCCAGAGCACACATAGAGCTTTTGCCAAGGACTTGAGCCCTTTCAGGCTCCACGGCCCTCCCTATCAGTCACCCAGGATCCCTCAACCATCCAGGAAGGGTTTCAGCATCAAGTTTCTGCTAGGGGAACCCATATATGTTGATACAAGGAGGATCAGAGGGTACACACTATACCTCCTACTGCTCTGAGAAGCCTCTGTGGCCCCTCTGTTCCCTTCAGGACCCACAAGAATAGAGACTTCTCCAGGGGAGGTCAGCAGGCCTTTCCCACTTTGCTCAAAAGAAGGAGTCTGACCCCAAGGATCCCAGGGCCTGCCCTGTGATCTAGATTTCCTCTTCCAGGGAATGCCACACAATAAGAGCATGTATGGGGTCTCTCTCTGTGTGTGTGTGTGTGTGTGTGTGTGTGTGTGTCCGTGCACATGCGTGCCAGTGTGCTACTCTTGGGTCCTGGTTGTCTTTGCTTCAGGCTGACTGCTCTCCTGGGACAGGCTATGCTATGTTAGGGCAGTCAGGGACGGTTACCCTTCCAGCCTATGGATGAGATCGATGGAGAATCAGAGCTAGGAGCCTGTCCATAGCAACAGCTTAAAAGCACAGCCTTGCTGGAAATCCACAACTTTAATTGGACCACTCCAGAAAGAGTTGTAGTTCCGCTGGGTATGACGTATCTGGCCAGTTATGCCTTTACTTTTGGAGAAACAGAGATCAGCCTAGAACAGTGCTTTTTTTCTTGATCTTCTCAGGCCCGTGTGTCATCATCTGGCCCTCTGTCACCACACCTTTCTGGCTAGGGGAGGAAGAGGTAAAAATGAGTCTAGCCTCAAGTCTTGCGCTCATTCACTTGCCTGGGAAGGAGTAGCCCTTTGGGAGGAAGGACTAGGAAATGAAAGACTGGGCCTTTACATGACTTGGGGGAAGGGGGTAAAGGTAGTAGGAGAGATAACAGTAGGGGAATTTATAACACTTAAAAAATAAATAAAATTTGCCATTTAATGACTTTGCCCTTCTAACTTTTGTTCAACTTATGTAAATTTCTACTGGCTCGTACTTCTGCTTATTGTAGGATTGCTTCTCCTGCGCACTGTCACTTCCTGCTCACAGCAGGCTAGTACGGTTTGATTTACCTTGCTTTATTGCTGAGGAACCCAAAGCTGAAGAAGGTGAACCCTTTACCTAAGTCACAGTGCCCAGTTTGCACCAGATGAGGTTGTTCTCACACATACCACCAAGACGGTGCTGCTTCTGCTTTGGCCTTTCCAGCCTCATGTAACGCTCCTTTCCTAAGCCACTGCGGCTCCCACCAAGGGAAGCCTTATTCCCATCATGCTCAGCACACCCCAGCTCTGCTCCTGTTCTGCTGTACCTTCTCTCAGAGGCATGCTTACACCCCCACCCCCAAATCTGTTCTTTCTGTGAATTTTCTTTGTACCTAACCTGTGTTTATTGTCTGGTGTTTTCTACCTTCTGGTTTTGGTTGTCAATAAGTCATCAGTTCCCCTTTCGCACATCTTCCCCTATAGACTCTAGAGTACTGTGTTCCCAGTGACACTTTAAGACTTAAATGTCATTTATTTATCTAAGACATGTATTTGTCTCTAAGGCGCTTCTAATGTGTTCCTTGGTACCTTTGTGCAGGGGAGGGTGACTATCTGGTCCATTAAGGAAAAATTTTGAGAAATGACCACAAGGTGGCACAGTGACTACAGCTTCCTGGTTTTTCTTGAGCATGGACCAGGACATGAAAAAGGCCTTATCTCCCTAAATGCTAGTTAGGCAATGGGAAGTCCAGAGAACTTCCACATTTTCAATTCTCAGTCATTTGTATAGACATCTGATAGGCCAGCAGGGTGGAAAGGACCTTCCTCTTCCCTTTCCTCTTCCTATTTTCTATTTGTTCAAAAGTATTTGAGTCTGAAGAAATGGGCAGTAAAAGGCAAGATCCTTGCTCTAATGGAACTTTATTCTGCGATCACCCCTAGCGCTAACTAAAAACATCATGGAGAGACCTAGGAGTTTCTCTGCTGTTTCTTGTCATTCCTGAAGCTATTGTTTTTTGTCTTCCTCAAACTGAATCAAAGCATAGGTTTATATTATCTAAGCCAGTTTCTGTTCGCTGTGCAAAAGAACTACCCATTGGTGTCTATCATTGACTAATTTTGGCTTATTCATGATTCTCTGTGGCCTTTTCTGCTTTCCATTTACCCAGTTAGTCAAGAATTATCAATGTGTTTCTTACAACCTTAGAAACACCCAAAGTACATTCAGAATTACACAAATATACGTATATAAAAATCCACATAGCATTTCTTTATGATCAATGTCAGTAAAACTATTTCAAAAGGTAAAGAAGACCAGTAATGGGGCCAATATATAGAGATATTATAGATTTGACATATACTATGTTGGTATTAAAGTGACTTTTTGACAAGATAGAGCTAATATAAACTTAGTTAAAATTGCATAGTTAAAGTTTACAAATAACTTTTGCAAGGAGTAAACAAGAATGTAAAAATAATAAACATCAAATGTCACACATCATCTGTTTGAAAACTAGAAATTACTTTCTGGTAGAACAACCGTCTTTATAGTAGAAGTCTTCGTGGGAAATTCACACTTTTCCAGTAATAGTCCCTGAGATGTCCCTCCATCCATCACCTGCCAGCCTGAATGTATTGGATGGGAGTTAGCTCCACACAACGCTGGCTAACCTTGCCTTAGCCACAGGATAACCATGAGTGATTAACCAGGATGTGTGTAAGGCTTTGTCAATGGTTCTTAACATGTAGGTCATGACCCCTTGGAGGACATGAATGACCTTTTTACAGGGCCCACCTAAGACCATCCTGCATATCCAATATTTATATTACAATTCCTAACAGTAGCAAAATTACAGTTAAGAAGTAATGAAACTACTTTTATGGTTGGGGTCACCAAAACAGGTGAAACTGTGCTAAAGGGTCCCAGCCTTAGGAAGGGTGAGAACCACTGGGCTAAGTGAAAGAGTGGCACCTTGACTGCACATAATTTAAAGGGCATGATAGTCCTCTATCAGACAGAGTTAAGTGTCAAGCAAGGGTAAGTTCATCTCTGAATAGGCAAAACTGTTGCCCAAGTTGCCATTTCATTTCACTTAAAAACCAATTTCTTTAGTTGGGTTTATCTGTGACTGCAATTACCATAAAATCCAGCATATACCTTGCCTGACAACAGACATGTGATCATAAGCATGCTATTTCACCAAATACCACTTTACTCTTTGAATGCATAATCCTTTTCTTTTTTATGAAATGTTCCTTTTGTTCCTTTGTTGACTGTGGTCTATTAAGAGCCTGTACTTAATACAGAGGATCAGTTCTTAGAGTTTATCATTATTGTGTGAATATGTCCTGATGCTCTGAGTTCAATTCTGGAGATACACATGGTGAAAGGAGGAAACCATCCCCCACAATCTGACCTCTGACCTCCACAAGTGCTGCACACATACAAATGTCACATATTGTCTGTCTTAAAACTAAATGAAGATGCTCCTGGTAGAACATGTGTACCGGTTAGCACCAGACGTCTTTCCTTGGAAGGCTGTTGCTAGTGAGCACACACATGCTTTAGGTCCTGCAGTGAATGAGCCACAGGCTAAAGGCTATTGTAAGCTTAGTGTTTTTCAGTCCTGCAGATTAAAATGTTATTTTTTTCAAATTTGTTTTTTAAGTTAGCATACAAAGTAAGAGGTTTCACTGTGGCAGAAAATGTATTTATTATGCCTTATCTACCAAACATCTCATCAGCCTACATTGAGCAGAACTGCCAAATGCATAGCCAGTTTTATAGTGAGTTATTGAACATTTCATGTCATTGGTCAGATACCGAAAGTAAACAGAAAGGTTGTATGGGTACACTTTTGTAAATGTATTAAGTTTTAAAAAAATTAAATTAAATGTCATCGAAAGTCTAAGACAATTAGTATTTAAAGCAGCAGTGTAGAAGCTGCACCCAGACTTGGCAGGGGATATTTCCTTGATATTTAATAAATGCAACAGATCCTAGAACTATTTACTATCTACAGGTCTCAATTCCAGTTAGAGTATATTCCTGGAGCCTTTAAATCATGTGGTGGGATATGCCCCTTGGTGAGTAACAGGTGAGCCGCATTGGCTCCTCAGAGTAGAACAGCTGAGAATGTGGCTCTAAAGCCACTTAGACGTGTGTCCTTCCTACTCGGGGCTGAAGGCTTCTTCCCATAGCTACACTGACTTTCTTCACACTGTGTCTCTGGTGGGAAGGAGAGAGTTTAGTCATGTTGAACCATTGTCCTTATAAGAAGTCTAGAGTGTCCCATTCATAGAGTGTTTTCTCTTGATATTTCAGGGAATTCATCTGAAGATTTGTTTTTTTCCTCTTCACTGATAATTTTAGTACAAAAACTGCCGTCCTGTTTTCTGATGGCTTTATTGAGGTGTGCTTGGTGTCTCTAAAAGTAGACAGATATGAAGTCCATGGTATACCATTTGAACCACTGTGAGGCCATCACTGCATGCATCTACCATTGCTACTGGCTTATTTACAGCCTTTGTGATCAATCCTTCCCTGTCAACCGCCTGTCTTGTCATGGTAGTGTATTTCTCATGTCCTAGACATCTTTTAATATGATTGGAAGCACACAATATGTACCTTTTCTCACCTGCCTTGTTTCAATAAGCATAATTAACTATTTTGAGATTTATTCATGGTTCTGCAAGTATCTGGTATTCACTCCTAATTGCTGCTCACTAGTGGATTGAGTCACCATTGATAGGGGTTTGGTTTATATGTAGTTTTGACTATTAAAACAAAGCTACTTTGGATATCCATGCACAAATCTTTGTAAAGATTTGTGTTTTTTATCTCTTGCATAAGAAATGACTGTCACATGACAGGCACATGTTTGACTTTTTAAGAAACCGTAACTGTTCTCAAAGTGAACTGCATCATTGTTACCTTTTTTTCATTACGGGTGTGCCCACTGTAATACGATTTCAGAGAGGTCTGTTGCACAATGGCTGCCAAACCCAGTCAGCCACTTATGACCCAGGGAATGATCTCACTGCTATTAATTTGTATTTCCCCGATAGCCAGTGATGCCAAGCATCTACTCATGTAGGGTTAGTTTTCTGCCGCTTGTATTTTTTCCTTCTTAAAAAGATATTTTATTTGCAATCATCTGTATATGTGTTTATGTGTTGAGTGTGTGCATGTGAGTGCAGGTGCCAACAGAGGTCAGAAGAGGGCACAAGATCCCCGAGAGCTGGAGTTACAGGTAGTTGTAAGCTACTTGATATGGGTGCTGGGACCCAGATTTAGTTTTTGCAAGAGCACCAAGTTTGTTAATGGCTGAGACATCTTTCCATCCCCGTTTTATATATTTTCATGAGGAAATTCTACTAATATCTTTCTTATTCTTTTTTTTAGGGGTGGGGGGCTGGCGTTGGTTGGTTAACACATGTACCACCACCACATGGCTTTTGTTTGTTTGTTTGTTTTTAATTGAATTATTGTCATCTTGCCAGTTTTGAAAGTTCTTTTTCAAGATACAAGTTCTTTATCAGACAGACACTCTGTAAAGATTCTGTTTGTCCTCTAGCTTTCTAGCTTTTCCTTCTCTCTCTTTTTTTTAAAAAGATTGATTTATTTATTTATTTATTTATTTATTTATTTATTTATTTATTTATTATGTTTGCAGTAGTCTGAAGGACAGAGGAGGTTGCCAGATCTCATTACAGATGGTTGTGACTCACAACCATATGGTTGCTGGGAATTGATCTTAGGACTGCTAGAAGAACAGCCAGTACTTTTAAACAGCTGAGCCATCTCTCCAGCCCTGCTTTTTCTTTTCATAGTGATGTCTTTTGAAGATCATTTTTAAATTTTGCTGAAATCCAGTTTTGTTTTTAATATTTTCTTCTAAAAATGTTATAACTTAGGTTTTACACAAACTAAATCTTACATTTCAGTCTATGGTCCATCCCAGAGTAAAGTTCTGTATGTGGTTAGAAGTATGACTCAGTTCATTCCTCGGTATACGAACATCAAACTTTTCCAATGGCATTTGTTGAAAACATAGTTTTTGATATTAAAACAATCTAATTATAAAAATAAGACATTTAGGTAAACTATAGAAGATTATTCAGTGTTCATCTTACCCATCTTTTATTTATAAGTTACCTAAGTACATGAAAGGGTGAGGTAAATGGAGAGATGCCTTGGAAGCCAAGAGACCATATTGCTCTTATAGGAGACCTGATTTGAATTCCCAGCACCCACACTGGGCAGCTGACACCTGCCAATAGTAAGTCTGGCTCAGGGAGGTGTGGTATTCAGTGCCTCTGGCCTCTGAGGACACCTGCACACACACACACACACACACACAATTAAAAATAATAACAATAAATATTAAAAATTAACATTGGATGTCCTCTTTAGCCTTTCTCTGGTCCACCTCCATTACCTGCCCCTCCCCTGCTGCCCAGAGTTCTTACTGCTAATGTTAGTGTCCTTCTTCCCAAATGGCTATTGCTTGACAGTGTTGAAGTTGTTCTATGGCTTGGTAGCATTATGTTTTAGTTTTACCACTTTGCCTTCCTTCCTTGTAAAATTCTGTGGTTTTATCTCCTGGTGGTGGCCATTCGTGTCTAGATGCAGGCCGCACTCACTACCTAGGGCTCCCTTCTTACTTAGCTTGGCAATGCCAACACAAAAGCAGCCCTCCTCCAGGGGAGTGAATGTTCCTTTTGCTGGTTGTCACTTTGTCTTTGGGCTGCTACTCTGCTCACAGCTTTCATTCAAGAGAACATTCCTCTCCTCCTGCCTCCCCAGTATCTGTTGTTCTCAGTGCTTTTGTTGTGCCCACAGTTTTCCAGAGTCCCTGATTCTTTTATTAGTATGTGTGTGGGGGCATGATCTGCACTGGACTTGTTTCAACCCTTTGAAAATGTGTAAGCAACATTACAATCAGAAGACATCTTAGAATCCAGTCTGTCAGTCCCTGGACACATAACTTTTGGGGGGCTGGGGGAGGGGTCTTGTGAATATTTTTAAGGCAGGTCATGAAAAATAAATAGTATTCTTTTCCTCCTGGGATTTCCCGTGGCACTTGTACTGTATAATTTTGTTTCTCGATGATCTCACCAGTACCACCTCATGGCAGTTTGCACACTCCTACAGAACAGAGACTATGTCTCTCAGTACCCAGGTAGGTCAGATTAGCACTGTGTAGAAAGGATGTTGGTAATATTTTAATAGAGTGGTAACTGTGTAGAACTGGGCATTGGTTCTCATTTCCAGATAGGAAGTGGATGGTTCTCTGTGTAGAACTTGAGCTGTCCCTTTTCTGTCTTGATTGTGTTCCTAGAGGTCTGTCTATCGTCATAGTTTACAGACATGAGATGCCAGGGCTGACTGCACAGGTGCTGTACTTGAGGACACATTTTGATTTTTCTTCCTACACTGTTGAAGGTGGGTCTGATTGAGGAAGAATCGAATATCCTCCACCCTTGGGCATCAGCAGGTCTCTCTCCCTTTGTGAGATCACGCAGGGATCCGATTCTTCCTCAGTCTTTGCTCGGATCAAGAAAGGAACAACAAAACTTTTTTTGTTTTTATTTGTTTTGGGGTTTTTTTTTTTGACAATGTTATGGAGAAGAGTGGATGTCTTTAGAATATAAAAAGAAAATAAATGATCAATTTAAAAAACACCAGCAATCTTACAATATAGCTGAATGAAAAACAAATAATCTAAGTAACTGTGGTTCAAAGGGAAATATGTAAGTTGTAGATACTCATTTGTTTCCTTTTTACTTTCCAATATATTGTTTTGTCTTATATTTGCTTTTAGTGGGATTTAAAATTGATCCTCCCCTACAGTACAAAGAATAAGTAATTATAAATGAAGAATAAATAATCTGGTTCCTATGCCATTAACCATATCGAACCTGTCTTTTGGAATTTCAAACTAATTCTTCTTTTCTTCCTAGGTTGCCTCTCGGTGCTGCTTTGGGATTGGGCACCCAGAATGCTTCATTCTATGATGGTCTATTAATAAGGTGGCCTTGCTAGTGTTTGGAAAAGGGCCTCAGGTAGGTGGCTTTTATCATTATATGGCATGATTTTCAAAGTGATCAGTTATTCCCGATTGTTAATTATGTAAGCTATAATAATAAAACTTTGAAAAGCATGCCACATAATAAGCATGCCACTTAGGATCTTAGGGATTATGCTATACACTGTGATCTGCAGGACTTCAGTAGACCTGTAGTTAATACAAGGCAAAGAACAGATTTCCTGTTCAGAATGCATAGCTTCTATAGAGCATGTTTGTTTCTCCTCTGAGAGCTCACAGATGAGCAAACCACCCCAGCAGTTTCATCTGCTGAGAAGCTCCTATAAACCATGGGCATGTGGAGAAGCAGATTAGGTCTGCTCCCCAGAATGGAGCAGGCACTGGAGTCCAGAGCTCAGAATGACCAGAGCAGCTTCCCACCACTGTTGGGAAGAGGACACATAAAAGCATCTAGATTTCCCAACTGTAGTTATAACTCAGAGGCACAGAATCGAGGTCTAGCGATATTTGGAAAACCAAGCACAAATGGATTTGAGCCAGGTAAGTTTGTCAATGAGACTTTCAGCACAAGGCTGGAATTTAGAGGCCAGGACCCCATAGCTCCAGGATAAGGAGCCTGGAAAAGGCAGAAGTAGTTTTTCAGTGGGCTCAGACTCCTAAACTGGTCATCTGTGACTGATGCCTGGGAAAACTGGGCTTTGGGCTAAGAACTAAACAGCCTCTCAGAAACAAGAAAGGAATTAACAACTAAATTAAAGGGGAATAAACTAATCTTAATAAGAACAACATTCTGAGTTAGCATAAAATTTTAGCCATCTCTACACTGGCTATTTTTAATAAAATTGTTAATAATTATTTAGTTTTGTGAGGTTATCTTTTAAACTGTTATTAATGAAGGTATTTTTATTGATAATGCTGATAATCCCAGGGGCTTTTTACTCTTTCTTTTTTGGCAATTGTGTACATGTACACAATGTATCATATACACCCCCAATTCCAGTTAGGACTTTGGATCACATCTCCCTCCCTACCTTATGTCCTCCTTTTAGAATTATTAGTGTAGTATTTTTAGTAGCTAGGAAAAGGGAAAATACTTTTCTTGAACCACACACTATACAGATTTTACCTTTTCTGACTTTCCTATATTGTAATCAGTTAACTTTTTTTCTCTGATATTTTCAGTGTCCCTCATATCTTGACCTTACATGAAGAACATTCTCTTTAAGGGATTTGAAATTTTGCTTTTAGTGATTTTTTTTTCCATAAGACTGGTTTATTTCCAAACAATGCATCATGACCAGAACAGGGCTCCTGTGCGTGTGGAGTTACTAGACCAGAACATGAGTGGACAGTTTCTGGAATGCCTTCCATTTAGTCTCCAGGCCTGGCGAGTCTACATAGCCTCAGTCCAGTGCTTTCACTGTGTTTTGTCTGGGCCACCTTCGGGGCTACAGAAGCAGTATGGCTCTCCAGTGGCAGATGACCTTCCTGGGCACATCAAGCCCGCCCTCTTCTAGAGCACACTAACATTTCCTCAGTTGTGCTTTACAACTGATGGAGGTTTCTAGAACTCACAACATGCTTCCCTGGTTGCTCTGCTTCTTGAAATCCCGTTACCAGGGACTACAATTCTTCTGTATCTTCTTATCAGGTAGACCCAGGCAATAGTGGTGGACAGCTTTAATTCCAGTGCTCAGGAGGCAGAGGCAAATGAATCTCTGAGTTCAAGAAAACTTTTTACCCAAAAACCCCAAATAAATAAATAAATAAAATTTATCAGATGGCTACAGCATGGCAGGACACTGTCTAGGTCTCTTGACGATATTGCCTAAAACTTATCCTGTTTACCTCAGAGATGTGGGAATGAAGAGAAGTTTTGTTTCTAGATGTGATTTTTAACCTTGACAATCACACAGTATAGCACAGGGTGTACAGGCTGGTGTCAGGTGCAGAGGCTTCCCCAAGGACTGGCTTCTGTGTTCATGCTTTTTTCCTGTTCTTTGAGAATCAGCATGCAGCTTAGGCAGTACTAATACCTCTTTATACAGCACAGGCCTTTGTTTACAGTGCAGGCTACTCTGAGATTGCTTAAAACTGATTTTCCACATGAACTTTTGTAACTGAGATTTTACTTAGCATTCTTCTTACATTCCATCTGATTCCCACCGTTTCCCCAGCTCATCTGCAGTTTTGGCCTGAGTGCCTGAGAGTTTGGGTGTGAAGCCTGAATTCTGTGATTTGAATTGCATTAGAAGGCAAAGTTGTCATATATGTTATGGTAGTTGATCAGTAGCCACCCCAGCAACTCATGCAAGTCAGGAAAGTGGGCCCACCTCCTTTCTAGTGTCACTGCATGACAAATATGGAAATATTTTGTGAATTTTTAGAAGTCCAGAAAACCCTCTAAAGATAGTTACCATTATTGATGAAACACTCTTACTTTGCACTGTTACCTGCTCCTCCTGCTCACCTTTACCCCTTCCTCTTTCTCAATTCCACTTTTGTTTCTTGTGTACAAGTACTAATTTTCCTACACAAAGTGATGAATGTGGTATACTTTGTGTGTTTTCATTTTCATAAAGATGTACAGTCATAGGGGATCCCCCATATACATAAAACATACATGCTAACTCCTGAGTTACAGTCTATTAATTCTCTTAACTCTCTGGCTTTTTTGGTCCATGATATAAATAACCAAGGCAAGTATTTGTGAATTAAAAATCACATTTGTTGGGCATGCCCATGTTCCTGGGTGGCTGGTGTTCTGTATGGGTCCTGAAGAGCATGTGTGAGCAGAGAGGGAACATTGAAGACCAGTGGTAGAGTTTCTGGGAACTTTGGTCTGCCAAGTTGGAAAGTTGTGGACATTTCCCTACCTGTCTGTCCTTAAAAAAAAAAAAATAAGCCATTTCCTTCACTTCTTTAAGTTTTTGCTCTATATTAAATATAAAATGCTTCTAGATATAATTAGGGCTATTTTTGTGGTAAAGTTGAAAAAGATTATAGTAGAACTACATTTTAACAAATTACTCGAAACAAATAGAAAAAAAAATCAAATGTAACAAATTTTCAAAAGGTATTCTTAATTTTACTGATTAATTAACTGACTCTAACACAGTAAAATAAGTGCTGTGATTTTGCTCAAGTCTCAGTGCTGAGTTCTTAAGAACGCAAAATTCAGGTGAGTTAAGTGTACATCTTAGCTATGCTTTCTGTGGGCTCTCTTTGCAGTGGGCTTTCTGCTCCTCTGTTCTCTGTGAATATATTAACTCCACCCAAATGTCTCACCATCTTCTCTGCTTCAGGGCAGGTAGCACGGGTACCAGGCATGTTTTTACTCTAGGAATTTTTGTTATGAGTGGGGCTGTATTGATACTATCTACTCATGCCACCTAATTCTGTAAGAATGTCATCAGTCAGAGCATGCTGGCAAGTGCGTATTTTGAACAACTTTTAAATTAGTCTAAGTGCTAGTATTTATCTTGGACTGAAATGTGTATTTGCTGTCTTCTGTCTGCTATGATGATGAGCAAACCTGCAGGTCATTATGTTAGTGGTAAGCACTTACCCTATTTTAATCTTTCTTGTTCATTCAACAGTTACTTTACTGTCATTTATGGGAACAGCAGTGAGTAAAACTGGCCTGACCCTGCCCAGAGTTGCCTACAGATGATTGTTCATTCTCTGAAGGTCTTTTTGTTTGACTGCTTTTTGCATTTGTTTTCTCTTTTTAATTTTCAATTTTTAACAGTTTAATATATATGGAGAGAATGCATTTTGATCATACTCACCCCATTACCCTTTCTTAAGTTTTTGCAATTGCAAGATAATTTTTATTCTTACTAGCAAATAACTCTGTAGTCTGAGAGCTGACTGATAAGAATTTCCAAGTTATACCAGATTAATGTCATTTTAAAGTATAAAGTAATGCTCTAAATACAGTGATATACCTTCTTCATAATTGTGTTTAATTATATAATCTAGTTCATCTCCATATTATTCAAGATTTTATTAGTGTTTCATATATATATAGTATTATCACTGCCAAGTTCCCTTCTCTATGTGATCTACCCTGTTCTCTATGGAAAATGTCTTAAGCACATGTTGACATCTTTCTGAATTGTGAACTAATGGTTTTGCTATGATTAGTGTAAGTGAGAGCAAAGCTTTGGTGACTAATTCATCCGTTCTTAGCAAAATCAATTTGACTTTTTAAAATGAAAAAATTATTAATGCAGGTAAGTGTTGCTCAAGTTCCATAACTGTTAACAAAGCAACTCTCAGAACCATGGAATTTAAAATACAAAAACTGTTTCCACATCTTAGACATCAATTTCAGTAAACCCTCTGATGTGCGATTTATTGGTTATTTTTCTTCATGATCCACTATTTCCTAATATAATAAAACATATGAAAATGAACCTTTGTGCCTAAGCATATAATCTTTCCCCTAATTACTGCTACTATTAAATGCAGAATCGCCTTTGGGGTAGGGATTAGGAAAGGTGTGTCTGCTTGGGTATCATCAGAGGCTGGGAGTGTTCTGAGATGTTTCTGTATACTGTAGGCAGTATAGCATGAGTATATGTATTCTCCACCTTCTTTTACAATTCCTCAGACAAAGGCAAAGAGGAATCTCCATCACTTCAAATAATGTAAAACATGAATCTAAGTTTTTTTGGTTACAGACTTTTTAGAGCAATAATAATACTACCCTTCCCCCACGCTCACCCCTTATCCCCGCTTGGGCCCACAAAAGAAAATATACAGATAAGTTAAATTACTCTTTAGTTAGGAGTATATAAATATAAGTTGTATTTATTTTTTGTGTTTATTCTGTCAATTCAAATAATTATAATCAACTCCTAATTTCCTTTGTTTGGAGAAATAATAAGCAGTTCTTTGAAATTATTTGGTAACTAATAACAATTCAAAGTAGGGTAAAATTTAGAGAAATTAACCACAATTTAGGAGTTATATTTTATGATAAACTAACATGGTGCCTTTATTTACAATTTTTTTTCTGGATATAAGATTTGTAGTGGGAATGATTTGTAGATAATTATATTTGTGGACTGTTTGAAATACTTAGCTACTAAAGCATTTTTGTTATAAAATACAACTGCCATCATTAAGCACAGATAGAATTTTATGAACATGTTTCAAAGGCAGTAAAATTTATAACAAAAATAAATAAACATATTATTTGCTAGTCAACTTTGGTTTTAGATTTAATTCTACTCAAATACACTCAGAAATGCTAATTATTTTAATGATTGATTAATTTTAAAGATTTACCTTGGAAATTGTCTTTTAAACATTTTTCTTAATTCTTACTTCCTTTTGGAGATTTTATTTGGCAGTTCTCATGGAAAAAAGATAGCACTGACCCTTCTTCTGAATTCTTAAGTGTAGTGACAGAATTTATTCATATGCAGGTTGCCTCACTAACCTGCCCTATCATAGAGCACAGGAGATGTAACCGAAACAGGAATCTGGAGACATGAATCTAAAACACACACACACACATACACACACACACACACACACACACACACACACACACACACACACACACACACACACACACTGTGACCACACAGACACCGCCACATAGTTCAGTAGCAGTGGTTATAGGTACAGCCATCTCTGGGCATTGGCTGCAGGGACAGGATAAAGATGAAAAGAGTCTATTTCTAAAGTATTTATATTATTTAGATAGTAGCACATAAAATGACCTTTTATATTCATAATTACCACACCAAATGTTCAGTGTGTGTCCTGGGCAAGTAAGTATTGACAAAACTAATTTTGCTACTTTGATGTTCTTCTACTTATGCATGTCCTATGACTTATAAAAAATGGGGCTTTTGCTTGAACTTTTAAAGATGTCTAAAAATTTTTTCTTTTAAATAATGAAAATAATATGTTTCTTATATGTCCTTAGTAATTTTGTAATGATGCTTGAATGTCCTCTATTGAATATTTTCTTTGTGTATCACCTTTACATATCATCTGATTCTGAAAAGTATGTGAAGATTTTAAGAAATATTATTAGACTGTCACACAATTTTAAAAGTTTTTTTAACCTAACCTGTCATTGGCATATTCTTTTGTTACTGATTTTTATATATTGTATTTTTATTATCCCTCTCATATTCTAATTAATAATTCTAAGTAGCTAAAAATAATCACAGCTTACTAACTGCTTTGTATTGTATTCTTTGTAATAATTCTAGGCCTTTTTTACTTTATACAATTGTTACTCTTGCCTTTTCTTTCATTTATAGATATTAACATGGTTTATATGTGTGTGTAAGTACGCTAAAGACCTTGCTTCTAACAGGCATCTTTAAGACACCTTAAGATTTTTCAACAATGGTCTCATACCACAAATACTGCCTTTTCCCTGATACCTGCCTCTTGTAGCAAACCTGTATTTAACTTCCCTCATACATACCTGGAATCTGAATAGCAGAGTGCTTGCTGCATTCCAGCCATCCTTACACCATTCTTTAGTTTAAATTGGCAGTTCTGCAGGTACCAGTCACAGATGTGGGCAGTGTGGGTGGCAGTGATGAGGTCAGGTTTCCGTAGGCATTCTCCTGGAGGAAACCAAGTTTGTGTCTTCCATTATATTAAGCTTAATGAATCTTCACCAATTTTATTTACAGTCAGTAACTCTAATAGCCATTTTTCCTGATTAGATTTCTTTTTTATTAACAAGTGGGGAATCATTCAGCATCACAGGTTGGCATTTTTTTTCTAGGTAATTCCTTTTTTCTTTTTATCTGTGCATTTATTTGGTCATGTAAAGCGTGCTTACAACTAATCAAAACAAGCAGTTTGTGGGAATTAATGCACGACTCAGCAGCAGAGTGGAATGTAGCATGCGCTATGAAATTGCAGTATGCTCATGCTTTATTTTCTGTCCTTTCTGCTCTAGTTTCATTTATACTATAATCCATTCTGTTTCTACTTCTTCATAGATTGGCCAAAATGGGAAGGGCTGGATTCTGCTCTCTTCCACGAAGAGTTAATGGGACTGGCTAAGATCAAAGTCTGAGGCTTTTTCCATCCTTAATCAGGTATGCATTGAATAAAAATCACTAGTTCTATGCATGTGCCTTTAAAGAATTAGGTTGATAAACATTATAAATATAATTTTTTATTTAATATTAAGTTTACAACTTTATACTTATCCTAAAATCTTAAATGTGCCTATAATTAGTAATTTGAATTTTGTAATGGATTAAAATATAAAAGTGTTATCAGCCATGAAAATTTTCAGCTGGTCTTAGAAAAGTGTAATATTTGGTATCAGTGCAATTCCTCATTGCTCAGTATGTACATCCAGAAACATCCATTTAGTGTCACTAATTTAATAGGATCAAATGCTTTAGTGGTGTTTCATGGAACTCATTTAATGTTTTGGCAGGGAGGGGTTACATTAAAGTTGCTTTTCTATTCTGGAATTCTCAGCATCACAACTGTGTTGTTAACAGTGGTAATTATGGCCAGTTTTCAGACCTAGTTATTTAGATACCTAGCATTCCCTTTTGATTCTGCAGTTGGAAAATGATTGACTTGTTTGTAGTCTGAATAGGTTTATTAAAGCAACAAGTAAGGAAATCACAAAGAAAATTAAAGCCTTATACTAATTTACTGCCATTACTGGTCTACAGAGTAGCTATTTGCCTCTAACTTGGAGGGAGACAAAACATCTGTCCTTTGAATAAGCTCATAACAGGAAAAGAACAAGTCTTTGAGCTTCAGAAAATCCACAGTCATAGCTAACAGCTCATAAGTGCTGTGATATCAGAACTGCTGTGGTGTCAGAACTAACAGCTGCATCCGTGCTGTGGTGTCAGTGCTAACAGCTGCATCTGTGCTGTGGTGTCAGAGCTAACAGCTGCATCAGTGACAGCTGCATCAGTGCTGTGGTGTCAGAGCTAATAGCTGCATCCGTGATGTGGTGTCAGAGCTAACAACTGCATCAGTGCTGTGGTGTCAGAGCTAACAGCTGCATCAGTGCTGTGGTGTCAGAGCTAACAGCTGCATCCATGCTGTGGTGTCAGAGCTAACAGCTGCATCCGTGCTGTGGTGTCAGAGCTAACAGCTGCACCAGTGCTGTGGTGTCAGAGCTAACAGCTGCATCCATGCTGTGGTGTCAGAGCTAACAGCTGCATCCATGCTGTGGTGTCAGAGCTAACAGCTGCACCAGTGCTGTGGTGTCAGAGCTAACAGCTGCACCAGTGCTGTGGTGTCAGAGCTAACAGCTGCACCAGTGCTGTGGTGTCAGCTAACAGCTGCATTAGTATTGAGATAGTATTTGCATCATATTAATATCATTTTTAAACAGCAAGAGGAACTACTTGATACTTAGAACAATGCAAAAGCCTGCATCTGCCTTACAAAGAAGAAACTGTATGTGCTCAGTTTACCTGAATGCTGTATTGCTTCAAAATAATGGCTCACTGCTGCTTAATCTGCTACGGACAGCCTTTGTGCTAAAGTACAAAAACATGGGACATATACTTAAGTGTTACCAAAATGTAGGTGTTTAGATTTCCTGAAAAAAATTCTAACTAGAATCTATGAAAGTGAGTGTATCACACTGAATTGTGTAAAAGGCTTATATCAATCTAATACCAAAACACAGGTGAGATAAGGAAGTTGTTTCTTTTCTTTAAAATATACAAGAGGATGGCAAGCTTATTTGGCTATATGTGATTATCAGATCCTTTTAAAAGACATTATAGGTGCTACCATTTCTGTGGTCTCTTGGAAGAACTCCTCTAAATTACCTTAAACCTTGAGGAAACATTTAATTGGGCAGTTCTTAACTGTGAGTTGCAACCCCACCAGTGCCACATATCAGATGTTTATATTACAATTCAGAACAGCAGCAAAATTGTAATTATAAAGTAGTAACAGGATAATTTTGTGGCTGGGGGGTCATCACAATGTGAAGAACTGTATTAAAGGGTAGCGGCATTAGGGAGGTTGAGAACCGCTGATTTAATTACACAGTAGTAAAGTCTTAGAGGACTTGATTTTCCTACTCTGAGAAACAGAGTTAATTATATTAACTCTTTCTTATCTGTGGAGGTTTCTATTTAATTTTAATTATTTTATTTAAACGTAATGACATACTCTCTGTTGAACAACATATATATTTTATTCTTTCTCACAGGACTGGTAATGAATTGAAATTCAGGGTGAAACACCTGTGATGATGCATTTTTGCACAGATGTTGTGCCCTGTGAGAACTCAACAGGTGTGCCACACTCAGGTTCAATTATGTCAAAGGCTGACTCAGCTTTTTGGGAGGCCTAATGAGTGGCTTATTATTAACATTAGTGCACCCAGTAAGAATAATCTTCTCTATGACATAGAAACAGCTGAGGGAAACTAACCATACTTTCCCAAATGACAAGGATCCACAATTTTCAACTCACAAAGTATCAGAAGGCTTTAAGAATATTTGTTATGAAGATAAATCATTCCCACCTTGAATCAGAAACTCCTTAGAGTATTGTAACACTGGTTTAAAGGGTCAGGCTTCACTCAGGGTGGTGTTTCAACTCTCTTCCTATAGAATCTGGGCTTCATGTGCTTCTTCCATGGACTCAGATTTGCCGAGTGCTCTAAATGCTTGTGTGATCTGTGTGCACAGAGATGTGCACAGAGTGTACTAGTTGTTCAGCTATAAGATGTGTTTTCTAATTCCATCTGAAAACTGAAGTTTCTGGTGCCAGCTTTAGAATCATGCTCTGACTGTTCCTGAGTTCACTACTGTTCTACGTAAGTCCAGCATTGGTCAGGTGCAACCTCAGGGTATGTATGAGCTGTTCATTCTGAGCAATGCATTTATATCTGTCTGTTTTGGAAAATACAAAGAAACCTACAGATATTACATTGGACCAGCTGAATCCATTTTATGGTTTCTTTTTTAATTCAAAAGCATCACAAAGCAAATAATTTTTTAATTGAGTTTAGTTACAAACTAGTTGTTTCTTATTTTTTTTTCCAGTCCCTTTTTGCTTTCTTTTACGACCACATGAAACTTGAGAAGCCACCTAAAGCTATATCACTTAGTGGAGTTGGGCAGTTCCCAGGTGTCCAACAAGAAGGCCTGGTTTAGGCTGCGATGGCCACTGTCATTCCTGGTGATTTGTCAGAAGTAAGAGATACCCAGAAAGCCCCTTCAGGGAAACGTAAGCGTGGTGAAACCAAACCAAGAAAAAACTTCCCTTGCCAACTGTGTGACAAGGCCTTTAACAGTGTTGAGAAATTAAAGGTTCACTCCTACACTCACACAGGAGAGAGGCCCTACAAGTGCACACAACAAGACTGCACCAAGGCCTTTGTTTCTAAGTACAAATTACAAAGGTACTACACTCTATTTATCTTTCAGATTATACTTTCTCTTTTGTTGGCCGTCTGAAGGCATTGTAAGCATGTGTATCTGTATACACATTTCTCAGCTGATCTGCAGAGAAGAAATGTTAAGTAGACTAGACATTGGCTAGCTTGAAGGATTCTAAATCACAGACTTCTGTATTAGTATCTAAGTAAAATGCTTAATGAGAGTAGAATTTCCATTTGTAAAGAGATTTCTACATGGAAAGGGTGTGGACGTTCATGAATGTGTTCAGTCTTGCTTGTCTACTTTTGTAATGAGAGCTTAAAAACCAGTCAACACTAAAGTGGCAACTTAGATGGCTCAAGTTTTGCAGTGTGAACTATGCTGTGGTGTGTGTTAGTTAGGTAGACCCTTTATGAAGAGAGCTGTATGTTAGAATTAGTAGTTTAGCTTCCCTTTTGAAAAGTGAATGTGTACCCTTTTTGCTAAGATAATCACTCACAGAATATATCTATGTTTAAAGGCACATGGCTACTCACTCTCCTGAGAAAACCCACAAGTGTAATTATTGTGAGAAAATGTTTCACCGGAAAGACCACCTGAAGAATCACCTCCACACACACGACCCCAACAAAGAGACCTTTAAATGCGAAGAGTGTGGCAAGAGCTACAACACCAAGCTTGGGTTCAAGCGACACTTGGCCTTGCATGCCGCAACTAGTGGTGACCTCACGTGTAAGGTGTGTTTGCAGGCTTTTGAAAGCACAGGTGTGCTCCTGGAGCACCTGAAATCTCATGCAGGCAAGTCATCTGGGGGCGTGAAGGAGAAAAGGCACCAGTGTGAGCACTGTGAGCGCAGGTTCTACACTCGGAAGGATGTCCGGAGACACATGGTAGTGCACACGGGAAGAAAGGACTTCCTCTGTCAGTACTGTGCACAGAGATTTGGACGAAAGGATCACCTCACTCGACATATGAAGAAGAGTCACAATCAAGAACTTCTGAAGGTCAAAACGGAGCCAGTGGATTTCCTGGACCCATTCACCTGTAACATGTCTGTGCCTATAAAAGATGAACTCCTACCAGTGATGTCCTTACCTTCCAGCGAGCTCCTTTCAAAGCCATTCACAAACACCTTGCAGTTAAACCTCTATAACACTCCATTTCAGTCCATGCAGAGCTCTGGATCTGCGCACCAAATGATCACAACTTTACCTTTGGGAATGACATGCCCCATAGATATGGATGCTGTTCACCCCTCTCACCATCTTGCTTTCAAATGTCCATTCAGTTCTACCTCATATGCAATCTCTATTCCTGAAAAAGAACAGCCGTTAAAGGGGGAAATTGAGAGTTACCTGATGGAATTACAAGGTGGTGCACCTTCTTCATCCCAGGATTCTCAAGCATCGTCATCTAAGTTAGGGTTAGATCCTCAGAGTGGGTCCCTAGATGATGGTGCGGGAGACCTCTCCCTGTCAAAGAGCTCCATTTCTATCAGTGACCCCCTCAACACACCAGCATTGGATTTTTCTCAGTTATTCAATTTCATACCATTAAATGGTCCTCCTTATAATCCTCTTTCAGTGGGAAGCCTTGGGATGAGCTATTCCCAAGATGAAGCACACTCTTCTGTTTCTCAGCTGCCCACACAAACACAGGATCTTCAGGATCCTGCGAACACTGTGGGTCTCGGTTCTCTGCACTCGCTCTCAGCAGCTTTTACCAGCAGCCTAAGCACAAGCACCACCCTGCCCCGTTTCCACCAGGCATTTCAGTAGGGTCTGCACCACGGGTTTGATAGGGAGGTGCATGGGTAGCCCTGCCTTCGATGATCATTTCTATTTTAGTGCCTACTTTAAGACAATACAAAAACTTCTGCTTTTGTATAATATCAGGTTTCAAGAAGCCAGTAAATAATAGGAACTAGCCTCTTTGATAAGTTTGGAAACCATTCTGTTTAATTTCATTTGCTGTTTCTCCTGATTTACTGCCAGTTTCATAGCCTCAGTCTTATTTCATATAGGAGCGCCATTATTATCACTAAATTCTACAAGTCCTGTGTTCAGATTACTATTAGACCTTAAAATTGTTGTTTTTGTCTAATAGCAATGGGCATTGGACATTTGGCTCATTTTATTTTTTGCAAATATGCAATACAGTGTAAATGTTATGAAATGTGTGTGAATAACTGAAGTGTTTTACATTTTTTAACTAGCCACTAAATGGATTCATAATCGAGTATTTTAAATGAATTAAGAATCCAGTTTGGTGAGATTATAGTGGTTTCTTAAATATACCATCATTTCAGATCAGTATATTTTGAAGACTGCTATTGTCTGGCTAAAATATTATGAGCATATGACAAAAAGAGAGAAAGAAAGAGAGTTTCAGTATCTATATCAAAAAGAAACCTAGAAAGGTTTCAGGGTGTTTTGTGTTAGCACTGGCCCTTGGGCTGGTTTGCCACATTTTCAACCATCTTTATGTTAACAGTGTGTGGCATCAGTCTTGAGGATCAGTGTAGAAATGTTGTGTTACATCCTTCACCTTTCATACGGCTTTGGTATACTAGCGTTCTTATGTTGCATGTTGGTCCATAACTAGTCCAGTCTCAGAGCCATTGTGGGGCAGTAGTAAGGATGTGAAGGTTGCCTCAGTCATCGGGGTGATAGACCTCTCACCAGGAACATGGATGTAAAGCATACAGCCAAACCTCAGAGCTTGTCTAGAGAATTTCCACTGTTGCCAGAACAGAGAACTGGACTCTTTCGAGGCAGAGTAAAAACCTGTCATGTCGCTTCTAAAACAGCAGCAGTCTTGCCCCTGTGCTCTCGCTCAGCACACGTCCGTCTTTCCCTGCTGTGTTCCGATGGAGAACTTCACACATTAAGAAGCTATTTGAGGAGTTTCCACAGTTTTACACAACCCAGAACAGTGACAACCCACTTTTACACATTTTAGGAAATGGGAGGAATGTTACAAATATGGTGAATTTGTTGAGGAAACAAAGGAAGATAGAGAAAACCCCCAAGTGAGTGTGAAAGCACCCAGGATGCATTGCTCACTGACACATAGTGATGGGCTTTCTCACTCCAGCTAGGGGTCTCATCATAGGACCCGTATATCATTTCCTTAGGGTTGCTTGTGGCATCAGCCTACAAGACCTAATCTATTAAGCACTTGTTAACACCTTGTTTTGGGAACCCCTTCTGTTGGAGCAGGGGTAGGAGGAAATTTATAGAAGAGTATGTATCTCTTTAAAAAAAGAAGAAAGAAAAGAAAAGAAGAAAAAATTTCTGAATTTCTAAGCACTCATTAGCCCCGTATGTAAAAACTCATCCCCTTTTGTAGGGCAGCTAGTCACTGCAGATGGCATTGTTTACCAATAGTTGTAAACATGAGTGTAGATTACTGGCTATAATGCATTATTTAAAATACCTGGGAGTGATATAAATTGAGGAGAAGTGTAAAGTAAACTGTCATGTGAATGGGGCTTTCACTATATGTTACACACACGTCTAGCGCACTTGGTAGAATCAGAGTTACTCTCTGGAGAGCTCCTGGTTTTAACCCTGGAGCCATAGTTTTTATACTTATGTATTTAAATTTTATTATGAAATGTTACATTTTATTAAAAAGTGTTCCAAAGGCATTAAAATTATATATGTTAATAAGGAAATACATTTTTAACTCTTCAGGCTGCTCCTGAGCTGTAGTTGGGAGCACGCTCACTCTCAAAGTGGGCTCTTTGCTCTGCTTCAAGACTGCTTCCTTAGTTTCTATGAAACAGATCGCTTACCTAAAGCTCTAGTTGCATGATTAGTGTTCAGAATTGCTTTATTCACTATTAAAAAAGGAAAAGAAACTTGGTGACAGAGCACAAGTAAATAGAAAACCTATTTTTATGTAGAGGTTGGTCACAAACACCACATATGAAAGCACTAGCTTATTCTATCTAAAATTTGCTTAAGAGGAAGTCACATTAATGACCTGAGACATTGGCCTTCATAGGCTGTATTTCACTGCTAATTGAAAAAAGGGAGTAGCAGGATATATGAAATAAAGCATTTTGAAATGGGAATGGCGCCATATATGTATATATATAAATATATTTTTATCCTAATTCTTGCCCTGCACAGAACTCTAATACACATCTTCCAGGGTACCAGTGTTAAAGCGTAGAGTCTTAACTTTCTTCGTATGTACACCTCTTTGCCTATTGCTGCCCCCCACAGACTTGAATAACACTTCCAAGTAAGAGGGAATTCAGCAAGTTGGGTTGGGTTTGTTTGTTTGTTTGTTTTGTTTTGTTTTGTTTTTTTAATTGACTGCAGTGGTCACTAAACCCTTTCTTGATAGATTTTCTATTAAAGATCAGGCAGCTTTGAATTTAATTGCACAATGTTTTAACAAGGATGCAACACAAAATTGGCTTTTTTTCCCCCCTTGAAAATATTGTCACTTGTTTTTATTTGAAGTAGGAATTATTAGAGATAGTTCTTGCCAATACCGTTTTCAACCACCAGTGGCCAGATTCATCGTCCTTGGAATTTCTGATAGTGCCTTAGATTTGCTGAAAGAAAAGGGATTAACATTAACTAAAATAGTTTAGTGTAGAGTTTGGACCTCAGACAAGATACCGAGCATTATTCGGTATGACTTCCACATGTGTGCAGACATAGCAGCAGCTACAGGAAATGATGGTGGAAGGACCGAGGCACTGTAAGCAGTATAATCCATTGATATTTACCAATACCACCTTTATAGTATCGGTCATTGTTAAGCTTTCATTTAAAATCCTATTACCTAGTTCAGTTTTTTTTAGAATTTAAGTTGTGTTAGTGGATCATGCACCATTCTGTATGCAACTTTTTATTTCATTCAGCGTTTCTTTCAAGCTGTGTGTTTCTGCCTATTTGTTGCTTGTGCTTTATTTTTCTAGTCATTTGTGGAATATAGTGATATATTGTGTTAATTTGGACAGTGACGGTTTTTTAAAACCATATACTGACTGAAACATGAGCCAGAGCTGATCGCTTTATTAAGCTAATAATGAATGTTATAGAGTACATATTTCAGGATCATTCATCTAGCGAGCAGTACACATATAGGCCAACTTAAGAAATAGAGCTTGGTCAACCTCTATACTTCACATACTACAAGATATAGCACTTTCAAAATGAACCTAAACTTTTACAGAAACTTTCTTATAGGTTATGCCTTTATTTTAAGACTTATTATATTCGTTTCAAGTGCCATTAGATGATATATATGTAGGCCTTTGATATATAATGCTTTGTGTACAAACAATGGTAGATGGTATTTTAAACAGGTACATTTTTACAGTGTTTTCTTATCGATTTGCTATATTGCACAGAATCAGTGTGTGTCTTTTCATATGGTTTTACAATGGTTTATTTTTTTACAAGGTTTACGTATCTCAAAGCACACTGTCTTCCCAGTCCATAAGTAAATTAAAAGATACCAGTTCACCCAAGTTGCTTCTAGCCTACTGAGATCCATGTGACATTGGAGGAGATCTTTTCAATGTTGAATATTCGTCCTTAGTGAAAACAGACTGGTTTTTCTGACTAATGAGTCCCTAGGTGAGTCTCTCTTGTCAGCAGCCAGGTCTACAACACAATATATCTTGATTATATAGGTCTACATAAGTACCTAAGTTGTATTGTACCCACAGAGTGCTCCTTTGAAATCATTCACAAGATAATGCTACCAGCCTTAGTAACAGCACACAGATCACCAGTAAGCCTTTATCCAATGTTAGCAGCCCCTGGGGATGGAAGGCAGTATCTTTTGATAGGTTTTCTAGCTCTACAGATGACACAGAATTATTGCTGATGTCTGAGACACTTCTCTGTATAAGCTTCAGTGGTACAAACAAACCCGAATGAATGTCTATCTTCTCAGAAACCCTCCTTCAACATTATATGGGATCATGCTGCTACTGTCACTTGGGATACAACTCTACATGGTGCTACAAACTTCTGTCTCTTTCAGTTGTATTTTTTTATCCATAGGAAAAGGACTACATAGGTGTAAAGGTGTACAATATATTTTTATACTGTGACTTAATTTGTCATTAACAAACTTTTACACCACCACAATGTATTCATGTGCGCTTGCAAAAGGAGATCTTGGATGTGCAAATGTTACCAGAACAAACCCAGCTTTTGTCCACAAGGTGACTGTATCTCAGAATGGAAAGTGGGCTTGACATAGGGTGTGGAGTGAAGAACATGCTGTAAGTTACTAACAGCCCTTTGAAGTTAACAAAAACTGGGAATCCATTAGAAAAATGGATTATATCATGCCTGAACATAAGCTGACTGCTGAAATTGTATTTTTAGCTAATGAAAAAGTGTTTGGATTAGTACTCTAAAAATGTTCTAATGGTAAAGTTTTGAGTCAAATAGAAATGAAAAAAAAATCTGCATTCCAGACTGAATTTTGTATATTTTTATTGCATTTTAAATTGCTATTCTGTGATATTGGAAAATCAAGTGGCTTATCATGTATATCATGTACTTAAAATGTATTCACAAACTACTGTTGTATTTGTATAAAATATAGACAAAGGTCATCTTTCTGTGTGTGTGTGTGTGTGTAACTTCTGCGAGGCAGCTTCACATTATGAGGCTGCAGTGATACTGTACTTTAAAAACTCACATCCAGGGATCAGGAAAGATGGCTCAGAGATTAAGAGCACTGGCTGCTCTTCCAGAGGTCCTGAGTTCAATCCCTAGCAACCCTATGGTGGCTCACAACCATCTATAATGAGATTTCGTGCCCTCTGTATGCATATATATGGGTATAATACTGTAGACATAATAAATAAGTCTGAGAGACAGAGGCAGAAACATCCAAAGAAGCAGGCTGCTTGTTGGGATACCCAGGTATGAATTCTTACTCACAGCTAGTAATTACTGCAGTGATATTTGTTGTAAAGAATTTCTTGTTGTAATTCATTGTAATTTATTTGAGTTATGAACTCTACAGAATATATGGATTCTACAGAATGCTTTAGATAAGACAGATCTTCCCAAATCTTTTACTATTTTTAGATAATAGTAATTTTTTGAGAATTTCTATACATATAATTATTTTAATCATATTTACCCTTCACTTTTCTCAGAACCATTTCCCACCCTTTCCCAACTTTATGTCCTTTCGTTTTTTTTAATAATTCCCAGAGATCATTTTGTTTTTTGAATCTTTATTATTTGGTGATTTTTACACCATACACTCCATCAAACTCAGTTATCAGACCTCTCAGATTCATACCCAGAGATAATTTTGTGCAATTCATATAACTCATGGATGAAGGAGTACAGGCCACCTACAGGTACTAAGCATCTTTTATTATTTGCTGCTATACGCCTGGAACAGTAACTTCTAGAAGGCCATTTGTTTTATAAATGAAATTGCAGGACCCAGAAGATGTAAGGCTTTGGGGTTTTGGGAGAGGCTGCTGAAATGGCTCAGCTGTAAAGATTGCTTTTTCCTGCAGAGGACCCAGCACTCACAGTGGCTCACAACTGTCCATAACTCCCGTTCCAAGAGATCCAGTGCCCTCTTCGGACCTCCATAGGCACCAGGCACACATGTGGTCCACAGACACATGTGAGCAAACCATTCATACCCATAGAATATTTTTCAAAAGATTTTTGAGCTTTTAGAAGGAAAGCAGAGAGTATTATTTTTAAAATCAAGACTTCAAGGGCTGGGGAGCTGGCTCGGGCAGTCAAGCGTCAGGTGTGCAAACGTGAGCACTTGACCAGTCCCCAGTAGGCAGACAGAGACCATCTGGAATCACTGGTCCTTCAGTCTAGCCAGTCAGTGAGAGACCTGTCTCCAAAGTGAAGAGAAATAAAGGAAGGCATTTAACATCAACCTCCTTTGGCCTCTCCGTGCACATACACACAAAAGGTCAAGATGTCAAAAGCTAAATGTAGCTGAGTTTAGAATTCACAAATACTGTTCAAGTAGTTGTTTGCATAAAGATAAAATTGACATTTAGCCTTTTTTTTTTAACACATTATTGCCAGTCATAGCTATTTTCATATGGTTTCTCTGAGCTTGGTTGATTCACTACCAGTCTTACTAAATTAAGCTTTGACAATTCAGATAAGCCAGAATGGATACCACAAGCATCGTTTCAGTTAAAACCATGGTGGCCAAGAAAACAGCTTACAGTAAAGATGACAGTTCTTCAGATTTATTAAACACCTTCCCAGAAACCAGCTATGGAAGTAACCAACATGTCTCATAGCCACTTTTTCCTGTGCAGGTAAAGAAAACAGGGGTCCTCATATTTATAATTCTGTTTTCACCTAATCCCAGCAAGTATGATAATATCCCACATTCATCCTTAGAATTTAATACTAGACACATTCCTATGTAAATTTAGTCATGTCAAGTTCTTCAGGGGTAGCTTAGAGAGGAAAATTGTGGCTTTTTATAATACCTAAGAGCTGAATACTCTGAAAAAAGACATAAGATTAATTTGTTTATGATATGAGGTCCTCTATGAAAATTTCATTACGTCTGTAGTTTTCTTATTGCCAAGTCTTTGGAGCTGAATGAAAATTTCAGTCATGGCTCATCATTAAGAAGAAAAGTTCAGGGTAGCTGAAGAGCTCAATTGAAGCTGCCAGGCCTTCTTAACCCTAATGACAAGGGCACTCACTGCTTCACCAGATCCACAAACGCCAACAGTCAGCTTGATGAAAAGAAAAAGCTTGTTCCCAGGTGAAGCATCAGAGGTGAGTAGCAGCAGTATCTTGACTGAAACCAAAGCCCAAACATTGTTTTGAGCTACTTTTCCCCCAGAGCAAAAATATTTAAGTATTTGAAATTTAACCCTAAAGCAAAAACATCTTCATTTCAACTGTATTCTACTCCACAAAGAAATTGGAGTCGCTCACTAGTCAATTTGACAAGTCTTGGTAGCCAGTTTCTGGTCAACCAGAATCAGTGTCGATGTCCCTTTGGACATATATTTTTAAGGTATAGTTAATATTTAAATTAGTAGACTATGGAGCTCCATGATTTTGGAGATCCTCTTCTAATCATTCAACGGCAAAGGAAGTGAATTCTCACAAGTCTGAGAATTCTGCTCCTGGACAGCTGTCAGCCTGACTGGACTATCGGCTCTTCCGTGACTCTCCATCCTGCTTGCTGTCTTACACATTAGTTCTCGCCATCCCCAAAGTGGCCCAGTTTCTTAACCACACTACAATGCATTTGTCTTTTTGTGCAGGTCCCTATCACAACTGCTTTAACTGTCATTCTTTAGAGGGAACCTTTAGTAAAGGAAGCGGAGACTCTACCAGCTTGTGGCAAAATACATCAGTTCCCAGGTTCTGTCTTTTTGAGAAAGACATATGACACTGTTTGTTAGAGGTTGTATCCACAAAGGAAAGCTTTAGAATTTCTGTTTGTACTGATTATGGGCTACAGGGGAAAATGATTTTCTCTTAATAAGCACTTTTTAAACATATAAACAGCCTAGCCTTGCATTCTCAGTAGAGGTGTGCTTGAAATGAACACAATGTTTATTATAAATATGTAAGTGAAAGTGTCTGTGAATCAAACATTTTTTGAAAGCAGGCAAATGGGTCATTCATTACAATAATACAGGGGCTGAGGAGATGGAGCAGGTAAATGCCCTGTATAAACATGAGGAGGTGAGTTCCAGACCTAGCACCCATATTAAAAAAAAAAACAAAAAAACAACGGACATAACTGCTTATGGTTATAACCCCAGAAGTGATAAGTGGAAACAAGCAGATTCTGAGAGCTTGATGGCTGGTTGGCACAGCTGTGGTGAAGAGATTCCACTCTAGCCAGAGACCCGGTCTCAAGACATAAGACAGCGGAGCCACCTGAGACCTCTATGTGGCCTCTGCATGTGTGAGCATGGGGTGCACATCTCACATACATAAATCAGTAATAATGAATATCATAATCAAGATCCCAGGTCTTTGTGAAGAAAAGATGCAGACACATTTCAGTTTATAATACTGAAATTTCTAAAATATTCTCCTTTTGGTTCATCCCACTTACTGTTCCAGAACTTCAGTCTTTCTTGAAGATCCTTTTAAAATCTAGCCAGTACCATTAATCATTCTACTGATGATTAATTTAGTCTAAAACTAAATTATCTCCACTTCATATTCACACACACCTGATGGCTTTCCTTAAGTATGTTCCTGTAACCAGCTTCTCGTGCCCTTGAAATGCCCATTGTCTGAGCAGTTAAGGTCCTCAGCTCTGGTGCCCTGTAGGAAGATTTGAAGATGTCACTTCAAACCTATTCAAATTTTATTCTGAGAATAAATTACACTCAGTGACTCAACCATTAAAGGCTAGGTTCACAACCAAAAATATAAGAAATACAAACAATTCACAGAAGCAAAAATGCAATCAACACCTTCAGCTCCTGAAAGCAAGTGCATTCACCACTTTTCTTGTTACTGTGACAGACTACCCCACAAGAGAAGAAGGGTTTATGGTTTTAGAGATTCCAGGACACCATGGCAGGGAACGTGGAGTGACAAGAGGGTCGCAGTGGTTAGCAACATGAAAATCTGTTTCTATTGGCCAACTTGAAAGCAGAAATCATGCCAGGGACAACATACTCCATGGACCTACTTCCAGGGTTCTACTTCAGCTAGGTAGGTAATTCCTACATCCTACAGTTCAGCAACTGTCCAAACAGTAGCACTGGCTGGGGACCTAGTGTCTAAGCACATGAGTCATCTATAGAGAACCTTTTAGACTTGAACCATAACAGCAAAAGAGAATTGATAAACAATGATAATCACTGTAAGCCTTCTGAGATACATGAACCCACATAACAAGATGATAAGGAGTTAAGAGTTTAAAAAAAAAAGTGGGGGACTGGAGAGATGGCTTAGTTGTTAAGAGCACTTGGGCTTCTTCCAGAGGACCAAAGTTTAATTCCCAGCACCCATATGGTGGCTTACAATAGAGCTTCCAGAAGTATCAGAGATACAAGAAGAAGGCAGTTGATTTTATGTGTAAACACAAACAGGACCATTTAGGTACAAGGAGAACAGAAGACATCTTCATCCCAGACCTGAACCTAAAACCCCATTGTCACGGGCACCTGACAGGGGCTCAGCATTTCTGTTGGAAGCATTTCCTCTGACTTCCTCCTCATCTTCCAGAAACTATGTTTATCATTTACCATGCCTGTGCTTAAAGGACAATGACCACAGGACGTTCTATGACTTTTCTGCAAAAAGGCCCCACACCTGTTTAAGACTGCTGCCCTATAAAGAGAAGGTTCCCAGCTAAGGGGAAGGAGAGGGGTACCTGCAGGCTAACAGAGTCTGATGCCAATGCCAAGTTCAGGGCATTGAAGCTATCCAGGGCTGACGACTGTGCTTGAATGTGACTGTCTAGGTATTCCTGCTGAGCATGGAAAACCTAGATAGAAAAGACAATCACTCCAAACCAATCCAAACCCCACAGACTCCAGGGAGGGGGGATTTTCAGAGAGCAGACACATCTACTTCAATAATATTTACAGTAAAACTATAAATTACAAACCAACATCTGGGACCAGGAAGTGAGCTTTATCAGTAAAGAGCTGGCCAGAAAAGAGCAAACATACTTTCTTTTTCTTGGTGTGCATTTTAATTACAAATGATGCTAAAAAGAAAAAAATTAGTTCATCCACATGTCAGGGGATTTGATGCCTCCATCTCACCTCCACAAGCATCAAGCACACACATGAAACACAGACACACATTCAAGCAAGCACTCATACACATAAAATAGATAAGTCTAAAATAAATTACATAAATAAAACTTGGAAATCCAGTTATAGTTGAAAGCAGGCAACTTTTGCTGGATAAAGCACAATTAGAAGATTTGGGGCACACTTTTTAAATGATGTTTTGACCCTATAAAAATAATAGAACAAAAAAATATATTGGATGGGAGAATCGACTGGCAGAAGTGAGGCTGAGAAAGTTGCAAGACAGCTGGGTGAGAATTGACTGCGGTGCTTCCTCTCTCTGATATTTCAGCCTTCCCCCAATATTTGGCTCTGAGTCTCATTTGTGATACTACAATTGGAGGAGGTTACCTTTGTACACAAATCTGGAGAGATCCCAGAATCCTTGCTGTAGGGAAGATGTAGGAGAAGGTGATGATACCTGTGTTTCTTCATCCAGAGCACACTGTAGGTCTGTGAGCAAAGGCAATCAGATTAGAGGACTGGATTTGATGACAAGTGTGGCTAGGCACCCCTGCCCCAATAGGAATCCCAAACAAACAGGATCCATTCTGTTCTACAAACACTTGTTAATCATGTAATGTGCACCAGACACTCCACTGAAGACAATGAACAAAATAATTCTTCTTCTTGTATCACATCATGCTAGAGTGAGTTCATGAGGAGTGAAAGTGTTTCTTCATTCCTGGTCTGAATGTTACCAAATTCAGACGCTATCTAGTTATGATGGGGTTCCATCCCATCCTATACATAGACTAAATTGAAACTGCCTATAGTACACATAACCTGCTGAACATCTTTGCCCAGCCAGTGTAGCAGAACACTGCAGATTGTCCATTGCTTCTCTCATGGTTGCACTTCTGACTGGGATCTACAGCTCATGGTTCAGCATTACAAAAAGGAGATTGAAAGGCAGAACTAGCAAAGGGCAACATTTAACCCTATGATATGCTTTCCACTATGAAATGCATGTTACTCATGTGCCGTTAAGTCAAACTATACTAATTTGGGGAAGAAAAAAAAAAAAAAAAAACAGGAAAAACTGTTGGCTCATAGTTTCAGAGATTTCAGCTCATGGTCACTCGACTCGGTTGTCCTGCTCTGAGGAAGCAGGACATGGCAGAAACATTAGCAAGTGAACATTTGCTTGCCTTATGGAGGCTCACAAGTAGAGCAAGAAGAGACAGCCAACAAGATATATCCTCCCAAGGTACACCCCCAGCGACCTTCTTCTCCAACTAGGCCTCATTTCTTAAGTTCTATCAGCTCTCAAGAAATGCCATAAAATTTTGTACCAATCAATGGTTTAATCCACTGATAAACTCAGAGCACAAAATCCCCACCTCTGAACTCTGCTGCTTTGGAAACCTGAGCCTTTCAAGAGACACATATTCAAAATCTTGCTTTAAAAAAAAAGAAAGAAAGAAAAGAGAAAAAAAGAAAAAGAAAGCAAATGTATACATCTTTGTATGCGTCCCAAATGTTAAATGAGAGTACAGCTATGCCCATACTAGTCTGTAATGATGCTTACCACCACCATCATCTGTAGAAAGAAAAGTCCTGGTTGTAAAGGGATTACAGTCTCCCTGGAAACTGGAAGAAGGCCATGCAGAAGCTACCCTTCTTCATACCTCACCTTGGTCCCACTTCCTATCATCATTCTGCAGTTCCCAAACCCAAAATAAGTTCTTGGTAAGTTTCTGAGCTCCAAACTCCTGAACCTCCAAAACAACTGTATAGGAGGTGAGGGTTGGGGACACCACACATGGCTAAACCCATGGGGCATAATATCAGAAGTACTTATGAGGCCACATGGGGGCAGCAACAAGGCTCCAAGGAGGAAACTGCCATGAACCACATGTGTATGGAGTTCAGTAGCTCAGTAGTAATACATTTTGAAAACTCTATAGAGATTTCAAAAAAATCAAAAAACATGGAAGAATTTTTGAACTATTCAATCCCTCTTAAACCATGATCAACATTTCCAGATTGCCCTCCATAACAGCAGCATCAATGTACATTTTTTCTTAACTGAAAAATAGGTAGTCTATATGCATTTGTCCCCCAACTTACTATTTTTATATGCTTATTTTCCCAGAAGGATGTCATTTTCTTCATCTTTATGGTCTTGAAATTTCCAAGGAATTTGGGTAGATAATGCAAATGGAGATTACGATTTGTATTAGGGTTCTGTAGAACAATAGAACCAATAGAATGAGTTTATGCTAACTGGGAATTTATTAGATTGGCTTACACGATGTAATTCAAATAGTCCAACAATGGCTGGCTCAAAAGAGAGAGGATGAAAATCTGAAAATCTGGCTCAGTCCATAAAGCTGGGTATATCAACAGTCCCAATGTAGCTTGCAGAGCTGTTGTCTTTAGCCTGTTTGGAATCCTGGGGGAAGGAGCAGGTGCTAATATTGGTGAGGGAAAGCATGGACAGGAGGACAGATGAGCTTGCCAGCAAGAGTGAGACCAAGCAGGCAAGAAGAGAAGTTCTCTTCTTCTGGCAACAGCTGCTACCAAGAGCTAGTGCCCTCATTTAGGGTGGGTCTCCCTGCTTCAAACAGGCTGATCAGAAAAGTCTGCCCAAGGATGCCCAGATTGTGTTTTAATTGTACACACTTACCCTCCCATAAGAAATAGCTAGCCATGCTTCCTGTTAGCTTTTGCCAGTTTAATGGGAACAAAGAGGCATTTCAGTTATTACGTTGATTCTCATTTCCTTGAATTTACTATTAAATTTAAACATCAGTTTTTATATTTGATGGTATCTGCGAACTGTTTATGTACCCTTTGCTTATTTTCATATTTGCTGCTGATTTGTTCATAATATTTTCTTGTAGAGAAATTGATCATCTGTCAACTGCATTCTAAATTTTCCAGCAATATTATTTTCTGTGCCTTTGGCATGAAAAGGTAGCAAAGAAACCATCTTGAAGGCTTTGAACTTTTATTCTTTAATATTTATTTATTTTTATTTTTAAAAATATATTAATTTATTTTATGTGAATTGATGTTTGCCTGCATGTATAACTGTGTAAGGGTGTCAGATCTTGGTATTACAGACAGTTCTTAGCTGCCATGTGGATACCAGGAATCGAACTCAGGTCCTCTGTAAGAACAGTCAGTGCTCTTAACCACTGAGCCATCTCTCCAGCCCCTATTTATTTTTATTTTATGTGCACAGGCAAGGTTTGCCAGCTTATATGGCTGTGGAACACATGCATGCAGTGCCTTCAGAGACCAGAAGAGGGTGCCAGAGCCTCTGAAACTGGAATTAGAGCCAGTTGGTGGTCATGTGGGTACTGAAAATTGAACCCAGGTCCTCTGGAAGAGCATCAAGTGCTATTAACCACTGAGCCATCTCTCCAGCCCCTGAAGCTTTAAATTCCTATTTAATCATAGCTAGTTATATGTATTCCTATGGCTCTAGAGTTCCAAGCATTAGTATATGGTACATAGTCCCAGGAAAGAATTCCTTAGATGGAAAATCATCTGTGTCTTCCTAGCCTCAAAGATTTTATTATAAGATTACTTTTGGTTCCATTTTTATATCTAAACTTATTTGTTTTATATCAAGTGTAAGATACAGATAGAATTTTAATTTCTTCCAGAAGAGCAGACAGACTGACATCAATGGCTGACCAGTTAGTGGGTCCCACATCTATTCCACCTTCAGCACTGGCCATTTACTGACTTAGGTAAGCTAATGTCTAGTCCTGGGTTCCTTACCTTTTGTCTATTGGTATATGTATATATATATATATATACATATACATGTATATCAATTACAGAGTATGTAGCTAGGTTCTCAGAGTTAGTGTGGCAAACCCACTCTTTGCTTTTCTTTTTGTAGTTTTCTCATCTGTGATCATGGGCATTGACTCAGTCTAAGAACTGCTATGGAATAATCCTCTTGTACACTGTGAAGATTTGTTACTAGAATTGCCTCAATAAAATGCTGATTGGCCAGTAGCCAGGCAGGAAGTATAGAGAGACCAAACTCAAGATGATGGGAAGAAGGGTAGAATGAGTCAGGAGTCACTATCCAAACACAGAAGGAGCAGGAGAGAAACGTGCTATACTAATAAAGGTACCACCACATGTAAAGCATAAATATAATGTGTTAATTTAAATGTAAGAGTTAGCTAATAACAAGCCTAAGCGGTTGGCCAAATATTTATAATTCATATTTAGCCTTTGAGTGATTATTTGAGACCCATCAGTTCTAACAGGGAAATGTTTGTTTACAAAGAACTTCAAGAATATGTTATTTAATATAGAAAGAAACCCCCTGTTTTTCCGTAATTGTGGCAATCATATTTAGATGCTTACTTTAGGAGAAGTACATAATGAGTAAGACAGTACCTAAGACTATGAGAAGACCTCTCTATTGTTTTTGTTGTTGTTTGATGCCTTCAAATGTTATAGATTCTCTGTATTTACTTGCTATCTTTCTTTTTTTAAAAAAAAAAAAACTTTATTTATTTATTTGCCTTGGTGTTTGCCTGGAACTGGAACTACAGACAGTTGTTAGCTGCCATGTGGGTGCTGGGAATCGAACCCGGGTCCTCTGGAAGAGCAGAGGGTGCTCTTAACCGCTGAGCCATCTCTCCAGCCCTGCTCTCTCTCTTTTAAAACTATTTTATGTGTTTTAAATTTTATCTTTCTGCCTTACATCTATATTCTCATTGCTAGAGCATTAAGAAGCAGTCGTTGAATGGTTAAGCAAACTTGGGTAAGTATTTTAATTGGGTTTTCAGTCCCTCTCTTCTACTTACTAAAAATTAGTGTACCTGTCATTGAGTAGATCTTCTGTGTATATTATAAATCCATGTAATTCATTTCATTTTTCTGTTTTAATGACTCAAATACAAGAGAATATTTTTTATCCTTCTCTCATAACTTACAACCCAACCAGTTTCCCTCCCTCCACTCTTCCTAGTCCCTCATCCCACCTGCCCTCTCCCTCAGATCCACTCCTCCATTTTCCTTTTAAAAAAAAAAATAGCAGGCTTGTAACAGGCTTTCTTTTGAGCCACCAGCCAGCTCCCAAATCAAGACACAGAGACTTATTATCAATTATGAAAGCTTAGTCTTCTTATGTTTGTCCCAATAGCTCTTATAACTGAAATGTAGATGTTTCTCTTCATCTACATTTTACTTTGGGGCTTTTTGCCTTTCATTCTGTATGTCTACTCCATGCCTAGCTGGCTGGCAGCTACCTTGCAGGCTAACCCTGGGCATCTCCCTCTCTTTTCTATCATTCTCTTCTCTCATTCTCTCTTCCCATTATCTGTGTGTTTCTCTACTGCCTAGCTATTGGCAATTCAGCTTTTTATTAGTACAGTCAGGTGCCTTAGACAGGCAAGAGAACACATCTTTACATCATTAAACAAACATAATACATCTTTACCTAGTTAAAGTAAAATTCCATAACATAAGCAACTGTAATACATCTTTACATAGTGAATTCCACAACACAGGCCTCCCAGAGACATCAACCAAACATGATATAACAAGTTACAATAAGACTAGGCACAAACCTTCATAGAAAGGCTGAGCAAGGTGACCCAGTAGGAGGAAAAGGGTCCCAAGTGAAGGCAAAAGAGTCAGAGACAGCCTCTGCTCCCACAATTAGGAGTCCCACAAGAACATCAAGCTACACAACCATAACATAAGGCAGAGGACCTAGCTCAGACCTGTAAAGGGTCTGTGATTGTCACTTCAGTCTCTGTGAACCCCTAAGAGCTCTGCTTAGTTGATTATTCATGCCATATTTTCATAATGTCCTCAACTCCTCTGGTTCCTGCAAGCCTTTCTCCCCATCTTCTGTGGGTTCCCCTGGTTCCACCTAGTGTTAAGCATCTCTGGTCTCTGCATCTACTCCCATCAGTTGCCAGGGGATGCCTCTCTTACGACAATTAGGCTAGGCACTGGCTGATCTATGAGTATAGCAGAATCTCATTAGGAATTATTTTATTAGCTTTTTGTTTTTGCCAGTCCTGTTTGGTTCTGTCCTGGGTCTCTGTGTTGTTCTGATTTCTGGCCATCTACACAGTGTCAGATGTGGATTTCCTCTCATAGTATGGGCCTCAAGTTGGACATGTCATTGGATGGCTACTCCCACAAGTTCTGCACCACCATTACCCCAACACATCTTTCAGGCAGGACTGATTGTAGGTGGAAGGTTTTGTAGTTGATCCCACTGCTATGAGCCTTGTTCCTTAGCTCCAATCATCTTTCCCAGTACTCTGTCTCTCCTACCCCACCCCGACCTGTTCCCATCTTTACCTGCCTCCAGTCCACATGCAAAATTTGTTCTATTTCCCCTTCCCAGGGAGATCCATGCACCCTCCTTTTGCCCTCCTTGTTATTTGGCCTCTCTGGGTCTGTGGATTATAGCATGATTATCCTTTACTTAACATTTAATATCTACTTATAAGTGAGTGCACACTGTGTTTGTCTTTCTGGGTCTGGGTTACCTCACTCAGGATGGCTTTTTTCTAGTTCCATCCATTTGCCTGCAAATTTCATAATGAATAAAGCTGCAATGAACAAGGTCAAGCAAGTGTCCTTTGGTAGGATTGAATATCCTTTGGGTCTAGCTGTGTCTTGAGATACATTGATTCCCAATTTTCTGAGGAGCCTCCATATTGATTTCCATAGTGGCTGTAAAAATTTTCACTCCAACCAGCAGTGGAGGAATGTTCCCCTTGCTCCACATCATTGCCAGAATGAATTGTCACTTATGGATTTTTATCTTAGCCATCTTGACAGGTATAAGATGGAATCTCAAAGTAGTTTTGATTTTCATTTCCCTGATGGCTAAGGATGTTTAACATTTCTTTGTTTATCAACCATTTGAGTTTCCTTTGTTGAGAATTTTGTATTTATATCTGTACCCCATATTTTACTTGGTTTGTTAGTGTCTAGTTTTTTTAGTTCTTTGTATATTTTGGTTAATAGAATCTGTCAGATATAAAGTTGGTAAAAATATTTCCTGTTTTGTAGGCTACTGTTTTGTCATACTAACTATATCCTTGCCCTTACAAAGCTTTTTAGTTTTATGAGGCTTCATTACTGATTATTGTTCTTAGTGCCTGTGCTATTGCTGTTTGTTCAGGAATCTGTCTCCTGTGCCAATGCATTAAAGGTTATTTCCCACTTTCTCTTCTATTAGGTTCAGTGTATCTGGTTTTATGTTGAGGTCTTTGATCCACTTGGGCTTGAGTTTGTGCAGGGTGCAAACAATTTTGTGCAAAAAAAAATATGGATCAATTTGCATTTTTCCACATGCTGACATCCAGTTAACCTAGCACTGTTTGTTGACGGTGCTTTATTTTTTTTCCACTATGTATTTCTGGCTTCATTATCAAAAATTGGGTGTAAGTAGGTGGATTAACATCTGGGTCTTTGATTCAATTCCATTGGTCAACCTGTCTGTTTTTATGCTAATAATGTGCAATTTTTATTACTATAACTCTTTATTAGAGCTTGAAATCAGAAATGGCCATATTTCCAGTTCTTTTATTGTACAAGATTGTTTTAGCTATCCTAGGTTTTTTTGTTTTTCCATATGAAGTTGAATATTGTCCTTTCAATGTCTGTAAAGAATAGTGCTAAAATTTTGATGGGGATTTTGTTGAATATGTAGATTGCTTTTGGTAAAATAGCCCTTTTTACTATTTTAATCCTACTGGCCCATGAGCATGGGAGATCTTTCCATCTTCTGATATCTTCTTCAATTTTTTTTCTTCAAAGGCTTGAAGTTTTTGTATTAAAAGTCTTTTAGTTAGCATTATCCCAGAGATATAATATATTATTTGAGGCTATTTTGAAGCGTCTTGTTTCTCTGCTTTCTTTTTCAGTCATTTTGTGTTTAGTAGGACTACAGATTTTTTTTTTTTGTAATCTTTTATCCAGCCACTTCACTGAAGATGTTTATGAGCTGTAGGAGTTCCCTGGTAGAAGTTTTAGGATCACTCATGTGTACATCACATCATATCATCTGCAAATAATACTTCTTTCTTCCCATTGGCATCCCCTTGATCTCCTTTAGCTGTCTCAATGATCCTGCTAGAACTTTAGTTACTATGTTGAATAAATATGGAAATAGTAGACAGCCTTGTCTTATTCCTAATTATAGTGGAATTGCTTTGAGTTTCTCTCCATTTAAGTTGATACTGGCTATAGGCTTGCTGTAAATTACCTTTATTGTGTTTAAGTATGCCCCTAATATCCCTAACTCTCCAAAACTTTTATCATGAAGAGGTGTTGGATTTTGTCAAAGACGTTTTCAGCATCTAATAAGATGATTCTGTGGGCCTTTCTTTTTTTCTTTCAGGTTGTTCATATGTTGGGTAACACTGTCTGGTTTTCATATGTTGAACCATCCCTGAATCTCTGGGATGAAGCCTACTTGATCACGGTGGATGATCTTTTTGCTGTGCTCTTGGATTTAGTTTGCCAGATTTTATTGCATCTATTTTCATGGGGGAAATTTGTCTTTAAATCTCTTCTTTGTTGAATCTTTGTGTGGTTTGGGTATAAGGATGTCTGTGGCCTCATAAAATAACTTTGGCAATATTTCTTCTGTTTCTATTTTGTGGAATAATTTGAAGAGTATTTTGCTCTTCTTTGGAAGCCTGGTAGAATTCAACACCAAAATGTAACCCTTGACTTTTTTTTTTTAAAGTCATTAAAATGACTGCATTTATTTCCTTATGTGTTATAGGTCTATTTAAATTGTTCATCTGATCTTGATTTAACTTTGGTAAGGGTATATATTGATAAAATTATTCATTTCTTTTAGCTATTTCAATTTTGTGGAGTACAGGTTTATGAAGTATGACCTAATGATGCTTTGGATTTTCTCAGTATCTATTGTTATGTCCCTCTTTTTGTTACTGATTTTGCTAATTTAGATATTCTCTCTTCACCATTTAGTTTGAATAAGGGTTTGCCTAACTTGCTGACTTTTTTTTTTTTCAAAGAACCAACTCTGTTTTATTGACGCTTTGTATTTTTCTCTTTGTTTCTATTATATTGATATCAACCTACAGTTTGATTATTTCTTGAGTGAGCTTGCTTCTTTTTGTTAAGGTATGTTGTTAAGTTACTAGTATGAAATCCCTGCTATTTCTTCATGGAGATAGTTAGTGCTATAAACTTTCCTCTTAGCACTGGTCCATAGTGTCCAATAAGTTTGGATATGTTGTGCATTCATTTTCATTAAATTATAGGAAGTCTTTAATTTCCTTCTTTATTTCTGCCTAGATCCACAGTCATTCAGTAGAGAGTTGTTCAATTTCCCTGAGTTTGTGGGCTTTCTGTTGTTTCTGATAAGGGGTGGGGTTCAGTTTTATTGTATCTGTTAAGACTTGCTTTGTGACCAAGTATGTGGTCAGCTTTGTAGAATATTACATGACATGCTAGTAAGAAGGTGTATCCTTTTGCATTTGGATTTGTGATTTAAACTAGAATAGTATTTTCTTTACAAAAGTAGATGCCCTTACATTTGAGGCACAGATGTTAAGAGTTGATAGCTCATTTTGGTATCTTTTCCTTCAATGAGTAGGAAGTGTCCTTTCCCATCTCTTTTGATTAATTTTGGTTTGAAGTCTATTTTGTTAGAGATTAGGATAGCTACACCAGCTTGTTTTTGGGTTTTTTTTTTCTTTTTTTTAGGTCATTTGCTTGGAAAATCTTTTTCTAACCCTTTACTTTGAAGTAATGTCTATTTTTGATGCTGAGATGTGTTTCTTAGATGCAACAGAAGGATGGATCTTGTTTTTGCATCCATTTTGTGATGGGGGAGGTATTTGGAATTGAGCCCATTGATGTAGAGAAATATCAATGACTAACGATGCTAATTCCTGTTATTTTGTTATTATTGTTACTGGTTATGTGTGTATGTGTTTCCCTTTTTTTTTTTTTTTGTTTTTGCTCATATAAGATTACTTTTCCTGTGTTTTCATGGGTGTAGTTAACCTCCTTGGGTTGGAGTTTTCCTTCTAATACCATCTAGGGACTGGATTTATGAATGGATATTATTTAAATTTAACTTTATTATAAAAATAACTTGTCTTTTTCGTCTATGATAATTGAAAGTTTTACTGGGTATAGTAGTCTGGGCTGGCATCTGTGTTTTCCTGGAGTCTACTACACCTCTGTCCAGGTCCTTCTTGCTTTTAGAATCTTTATTGAGAAGTCATGTGAATTCTAATAGATCTGCCTTTATATGTCTCTTGGACTATTTCTACTTGCAGCTTTTAATATTCATTCTTTGTTGTTTTGTTTAATGTTTTGATTACTATTTGGCAAGGGGACTTTCTTTTCTGGTCCAATCTATTTGGCATTTTGTAAGTTTCTTGTACTTTTATAAGCATGTTCTTTTTTAGGTTAGGAAATTTTTCTTCTATGATAAAAATATTTTCTGAACCTTTGAGCTGGTATTCTTTTCCTTTTTATAGTCCTTTTATTCTTAGGTTTGATCTTTTTATAGTGTCCCATATTTTCTAGATGTTTGCATCATAAATTTTTAAATTTGACATTTTCTTTGACTGGTGTATTTATTTCTTTAATTGTATCTTCAATACCTGAGATTCTGTCTTCCATCTCTTGTATTCTGTTAGTGATGATTGTGTCTATAATTCTTGTTCATTTACTTTGATTTTTTTATTCCCAGAAGTCCCTCAGTTTGTGTTTTTTTTTTTAATTGCTTTTATTTCTAGTTTCAGTTCTTAAATAGTTTTATTCATTTCTTTCAACTGTTTGATTTTTTTCTTGGCTTTCTTCACTTTGTTTAAGGGATTAATTCACGTTCTCTTTTAGGACCTCTATCATCTTCATAAAGTTTGTTTTAAGGTCATTTTTCTTGTGCTTTAGCTGTATGGGAATAGTCAGGGACTCCTGTAATAGGGTAGCTAAGCCCTAGTGGTGACATATTGTTCTAAATATTGTTATGTTCTTACACTGGAGTCTGTGCATCTAGATTTAGTATAATTATAGGACTAGGTACCAATTTCTGAGTTTGTCTTTGTTGGATGGGTGCTTGATTCCTTGGCCTTGGTTTCTGTTTCCTCTCTGATTTTCTGACTGTGGTAGCCTGTGGTTGAGTAGAGGATGTCCACTTGAGTTGGGGGCTGAACTCCTGATGGCCATGGTGGCCTCTGGTGAGCAGAGGGTTTCAACCTAAGTTGAGGACTGGAATTCTGGCACCAGTACATCCTCTGGTCCATCAGGGTGCTTCTGCTGGAGGGGAGAGTGGAGTATGGTCACGGCGGAGTAGTTGGAAATAAGTTGGGCAGGAACTGAGGGGGAGGTCTATGGACTAGCAACCTACCTAGGGTTCTGGCAGCCAACATTTCCTCTGGTGGGGCAGGGAGCTTCCACCAGAGTTGTGACATACAAGAGAATATTAAACAATAATGACAGCAAGGACTGTTATCTTATTCCTGAGACTAACTGAAATGGCTTTAGTAATTAAGATATTTGCTGGTTATTTGGAGAAATTTATGTGTTCTCTCTATAATCTGACCTCTTGATGAAGAAAAAATAATTAAAGTGAAAATCATAGGGCATCCCAGTGATGACTGCTGAAAGGTAGCTAGGGCCCTGCTGAGAGGGGATCAGCAGTTGGGCATGTTGGGAGGTTCCCAAAGGAAGTTATCTCAGCCCTGGGTGAGCCAAATATCTCACCTGACCTCTTCTTGCTTCCAGGCTGCAATGCTTGTAGGACCCCAGGAGGCCAAGGGCCCAGCCCACAAGGGAGAAGGGAAACCTCTCTCAGTTGGGAATTAGCTTTGCTTTCATCTTGGCA
This sequence comes from Sigmodon hispidus, assembly GCA_004025045.1. Lineage (NCBI taxonomy): Eukaryota > Metazoa > Chordata > Mammalia > Rodentia > Cricetidae > Sigmodon > Sigmodon hispidus. The sequence continues at coordinate 150,314 of PVIH01000042.1, forward strand.
TTGCACTCCTGTAATCCTACATTTGGGGGTTGGCATTTGGGACAGCCTAGGCTACACATAAGACCTTGCCTTTAATAATATTTTTTTAATAAAATAAAGTAGATCTTCCAGCCAGGGAAGCAGGGAAGGTACTGCAGACCTTCAGCTCTCCCTCTGCTCCACCAAATCTAATCCCCAGTCTCATCCCCAGCTCAGTAGCATACTACCTACTACGGCCTTTCCTCATTCTCTATGCACACTCACATCCTGGTGGAACATCCTGCTGTCTTCCCTCCTGTTGAACCCCTCACTTTACCCCCAACTCCTGCAGGCCAGTACCCATTCCCAAGTCTCAGCTCCCAATACCTAAAAATACATTTTACCTGGAACTCCCATTGACCACACCTCTCAGGATCCCAGAAAATTTTCTACCAGGAACACACAGCCATGACAGTCTCCAAAGAATGCGAAAGGGCAACAGAAATCAAAAAACAAAGCACCCATCAAACAAGACAAGTCCAGATATCAGCACCTAGAATTACAGACTCTAGCATAAAAACACAATCAATAAGAGCTAGAATAATATGTCTCCACTATGGCCTAGCAACCTTACCACTGTAGGCTCTGTGTTTTGCAACATAGCTGAAGTACAAGAAAAGGACCTTAAAATAGCCTTTATGACTAGAATAGAGGTTTTTAGAGAGGAAAGAATTAAATCCGTTGAAGAATTCTATAAACACATAGGTAAACAGTGTAAGGAAATAAATAAGACAGTTGAAGGCCTGAAAGTGAAAATAGACTCAATTAAAAAAAAAAAAAAAACTGAGGGAAATCTGAAAGTAAAATAAGAAATAAGTTTAGGAACTCAAAGAGGAAGCTCAGAGATAAACCTCATCAACTAACTAACTATAAGAGATGGAAAAGAGAATCTCAGACCCTGAAGACACAATTGAAGAAATTAATACCTTGGTCAAAGAAAAGGTTAAATGCAAAAATATCCTGACACAAAACCTCCAGGAAATCTGCAACAATTTGTAAAGAAAAAATCTAAGAATAACAAAAAAGGCAGAAAGTGGAGACACCCAGGTGAAAGGCACAGAAAATATTTTCAACAAAGAAAAAAATTCCTAACCTAAAAAAAAGAGAGATGGCTACAAAAGTACAAAAAGCTTACAAAACACCAAATAGACTGCACTAAGAGACAAAAAAAAAAAAGCTCCTTCACCACATAATACTTAAAACACTAAACATACAGAACAAACAATGTTTTAAAAGCTGCATTTGAAACAAAAATGACAAAAATAAAGCAAACAAAAAGCACATATAAAGCCAGACGTGAGAATCTGCTGTGGCCTGTAGCCTTGGTCCTGCTGAGGTGCTTCAAAGCCTTATTAAGAATGTTTGGGTCCCCATGAAACCCTACTATACCCAGGTTTACCAGGAAATTTGGGTAGGAATGGGGTTAATGACCTTCATCCTTTATAAAACCAGGAGTGCTGATAAAAAAAAGTAAAGCTTTGAAAGGCTCCAGTCCTGCACCTGCCCATGGCCATCACTAACCATCTAAATTCACTCAAGATGAATCTTGTTGCTAAACTTAAGCAAGCTGTCTTAGATGGGAACCTGGAACATCACTGTACACTTACCGAAGTATCATTTACAATGTGGCATTAATAAATGTATCTGAGCAGCAAAAAATAAAATAAAATAAAATAAAAAGCCAGACATATTAGAGTAACACCTGACATATCTTCTACAGGCTAAGAGACCAGAGGTACCAGCCAAAATGACAGTAACCAGAAAAATGTTCAGTAACAAAAGATGAAGGAAATAAGATGTTCCATGATAAAGATCAAATTTAAGCAATATCTAACTACAAATTCAGCCCTACAGAAGACTCTAGAAGGAAAGCTCCAACCTAAAGTGCATACCAAAGAAAACACAATGAATGAATAATCCCAGACCAGCAAATCAAAAGAAGCAAAACAAAACATGCACACACACACACAACAAAATAACAGAAATCAACAAACACTGTTCATTGATAGTTCTCAATATCAATGTTCTCAGTTCTTCCATAAAAAGACACAAAGTAACAGAATAGATGAGAAAACAGAAGCCATCCTTCCACTGCTTTCAAGAAGCACACCTTACCATTAAGGATAAGACATCACTTCAGGGTAAAAAGGAGGAAAGAATATTTCAAGAAAATGGGCACAGGAAGCAAGCTGGAACGCAGGCATTTTAATACCTAACAAAATAGACTTCAACCAAAACTAATCAGAAGAGATAGAAAAAACCACTACATACTCATCAAAGAAAAAATTAACAAAGAGTATATTGCAATTTTTAATATTTATACACCAAACACAAGTTAAAAAAATTACTACAGCTTAAATTACATACTGACTCTCATACACTCATAATGGGAGACTTCAGTACTGTCACCAATGGACAAGTCATCCAGACAAAAACCAAGCAGATAAATTCTGAAGCTTACTGATCAAATGGACCTAACAGATATTTACAGGACATCTCATCCAAGCACAAAGAATATACCTTCTTCTCAGCACCTCAGGAAACTTTCTCCAAAATTGATCACGTACTGGGACACAAAGCAAGTCTCAACAGATACAAAGAAAGAAAAGGAAGAAAGGAAGGAAGGAAGAAAAGAAGAAAGGAAAGAAGGAAGAAAGAAAGAATGAAAGAAAGAAAGAAAGAAAGAAAGGACGGAAGGAAGGAAAGCAAAGAAATAAAAGTAGAAATAACTTTTTGCATCCTATCTGATCATCATGGCTGAATAATCAACAGGAAAAACAACAGAAAGCCTACAAAGACATGAAAACTGAACAACTCTTCACTGAATGAAAAATGAGTCAAGATACTAATTTAAAAAGAAGTTTAAAATTGCCTAGAATTTAACAGAAATGAATATATACAACATACCCAAATATATAGGGCACAATGAAAGTGGTTCTAAGAGGCAAGTTCATAGCTCTAAGTACCTACATAAAAAAACTGGAGAGATGACACACTAGTAACTCAACAGCACACCTGAAAGATCTAGAACAAAAAGAGTAAATCAATCCAAAAGGAGTAAATAGTAAGAACTAATCAAACTCAGTGCTGAAATCAATAAAATACAAACCAAGAAAAAGCAATCCAAAAAGCTGGTTCTTTGAGAAAATCAGTAAGATTAACAAACCTTTATCCAAATTAACTAAATGACAAAAAGTTAATGTACAAATTAGCAAAGAGATAATAACAACAGACACGAAGGAAATCCAGAGAATCCTAAGGGCATACTTTAAAAACCTGTATTTCACCAAATTGGAAAATCTAAAGGAAAAGGATAAATTTCTCAATACATACCACTTACCAAAGTTAAATCAAGATCAGATAAACAATTTAAGCAGACCTATAACCCCTAGTGAAATAGAAACAATAATTAAAAGTCTTCTCCCAAAATAATAATAATAAAAAAGACCAAGGCCAGTTTTAGCACAGAATTTTACCAGACTTTCAAAGACAAGTTAATGCCAATACACCTTAAATTATTATGAAGCCACAGTTGCCTTGATAACTAAACTGAATAAAGACCCAGCAAAGAGGATTATAGACAAATTTTCCTTAAGAACATATAAGCAAAATTTCTCTCTCTTCCTCCCCGCCTCTGTGAGGCAAGGTTTCTCTGTGTAGCTACTGGCTGTCCTGGATCTTGATTTGTAGATCGGGCTGTCTTGAACTTAGAGATCCACCTGCCTCTGCCTCCCAAGTGCTAGGATTAAAGGCATGCACCACCACAACCCCCTCCAAATCTCAAAAAATTACTTGCAAACTGAATCCAAGAACACATCATCATCATCTACAACTACCAAGTAGGCTTTATCCCAGAGATGCAGGAATGTTTCAACATACGAAAATCAGTCAATGTAATCCACCATATAAACAAATGGAATGAAATGGATAAATGTAAACCATATAAACAAACAATAAAAATATGCATGATCATCTCATTAGATGAAGAAAAGGCCTTTGACAAAATCCAACACTGACTGTTTCATGGTAAAAATGCTAGAGAGATTAGGGATACAAACTAGCGACATGTTTCAACATAATAAAGGCAATTTACAGCAAGCCCATAGCCAGCATCAATTTAAATGAAGAGAAATTCAAAGCAATTCTACTAAAATCAGGAGCAAAACAAGATTGTTCACTCTCTGTGTATCAATTCAATATAGTTCTTGAAGTCTTACATAGAGCAATAAGACAACTGAAGCAGATCAAGGACATACAAATTGAAAAGGAAGATATCAAAGTAATTTTATTTTCAGATAATATGATAGCATACATAAGTGACCCTAAAAATTTTACCAGGAAGCTTCCACATCTGACTTTCAGAAAAGTAGCTGGATATAAAATTAACTCACAAAAATTAGTAGCCTTCCAATATAAAAATAACAAACTAAGAAACAAGTCAGAAAAATACCTTTCACAATAGTCTCACAAAATATGAAATATGATTTAAAAAGTATAAGACACTGAAAAAAGGAACTGAAAGATATATAAGAAGATAGAAAGATCACTTATGCTCATGGATTAGTAGAATAAATATAGTAAAAATGGCCATCCTACCAAAAGCAATTTACACATTCAATACAATAACCATCAAAATTCCAGCACAATTCTTCACAGACCTTGAAAGGACAATTTTCATCTTCATACAGAAACACACACACACACACAACAAAACAAAAAACAGTATAGTTTGAGAAATTTTGAATAAAAATAGTAAAAGAACTGCTGGAGATATCACCATCCCAAATTTCAAGTTGTACTACTAAGTTCTAGTAATTTTTTTTTAAAAAACCATGATATTGGCACAAAACTGAACATGTTGATCAATGTAGTTGAATTGAAGTCCCAGACATAAGTCTACAGACCTATACATACCTGATTTTTTTTTATAAAGAAGCCAGAAATACACACTGGAAAAAACATAGCATCTTAACAAATAAAGTCCTGGCCATACTGGACAGCAGCAAGTAGAAGAAAACAAATAGACCCAGACTTACCACCCAGAACAAAACTGAACTATAGATAAATCGAAGACCTCAACATAAAACCAGATACACTGACCCGTATGGAAGAGAAAGAGGGGAATAGTCTTGAACTCATTGCACAAGAAGACTTTCTGAACAAAACAGCACTAGCAGAGGCATTAAGATCAACAATTATTAAATGGTACCTCAAGACACTGAAAGGCTTCTGCATGGTAGACATGTAAACAGAGTGGTATCTGACAGAATGTGAGAAATTTTTTTTTACCAACTATATATCTGTCTACCAGATATTTTTATGGGATTCTTACATGTATGAACAAGTGAGTCTCTGGTTTTTGTGCCTTTTCTTGGGCTCTTTTTCTTTTATTTGTTTTGCGCAATTTTGATGTGTTGGATTTTTGGTTTATCTTATTTTATTAATATTTCTTAGTGGCTTGTTTACTTTCAAATGACAGAAAGGGAGTGGATCTATATGTGAAGGGAAGTAGGAAGGACTGGAAAGAGTAGAGGGAGGGTGTTGAACAAGCCCTAGTTGATCATATAATAAAAACCCTGAGCCAGATATTGGGGCAAATGCTAAAAGACCAAAGAGACAGAGAAACAAACTACAGCTACTTTTTATCTCACCAACTTCTCAACCGAAAGAGTAAGAGCATGTCTCCATGAATCCTCAGACTGAATGGTGAAATGAAGGAAACAACAAAGTGGAAATGGAAGGGGCCAAACTCCTGCCTCTTCCCACCTTATATTCCTTAGCCTACCCAGCCATAACACTTCCTTTTTCAAACTTCCTAGTGCTAGGATTACGTGTGCTTCCTAAGTACTGGGAGCAGAGGCATGGGAATCCCAAATGCTGGCATTAAAGGTGTGTGCCACCACTACTTGACTCTGTTTCTCTTGTGGACCAGACTAACCTCATGTAGCCCAGGCTGCCCTTGAACTCGCAGAGATCCAGGTGGATCTCTGCTATAGCCGGAATTATTCAAATACGATACACCATACAAAGGTTAATATTTATTAAGCAAGGACTCAGAGATACAAAGAGCAATTCTAGGAGATTTGAAACTTCATACAGGGACATTCAGCTTTCTTCCAAAGAGATTGGGAACAAAACAGGCCATTTAGTCCATGTTCCCAGGCTCCATCCAACCTGGCCACACCCCAAAAGGGATTACATCTTCTGAGGTCATTAGGATACACCGAGGTCACTAGAACTTCCCTCTATAATGCCAGCATTCAGCTACACTCTGCCTCCCAAATGCTAAGATTAAAGGTGAGTGCTACTACTGCTTGACCTCTATGACTAACTCTGTGGCGGTCTCTGTCCTCTGATCTTTGGGTAATCTTTATTTAATACACAATATATCACCACATTTTCCCTTTTTCTCAAAAATACAAAAGGTTATAGCTAATATAAAAAACTACATACAATAAGTACAATAACTATATACAATATATACAGGCAAAAATTACATCAATAACATCTAGTCCATTAAAAATTGACAAATTCAGAGGAAATAATTATTTATCCTATTTTGGCGAGTCCAAAGTGTTGTACCTAATTCACTTTCTTTTTTTTTTTAAATGGATAAAACATTACATCTTTACTAGACCATCTCTACCTCTAACACTTCAGAAGTTTTAGAGACTTTGAGTATTCTTACATTAATTGCAAGAAAAAAGAAAGGAGAAGTTCCTTTGAGATCACAACTATGAAGTCATATGGTTATACAAATCCTGCTGCATTGGTGTGCGAAACAGGAAACACATTTACCTAATTCACTTTCCATCTTAACTTGTATTACCAATCAAAAACTATCTTTTGATCTCTCTCAAACTTACACATTTTATACCTCTTTAGTGAGTTTTTTTTCTAAATCTGCAAATAGGGAAACTATAATTATAAACTACCTAGTCTTCAACTCTATCAGAGACCCAAGAAGGAAATAATATTTCCTGAGTAAGCAGGAAATATAAGCAAGCAACTTCCAAAAAATTGTGAGAAATAACAGAAACAACTGTCTTCTTGGACAGTCACCCAAGTTTCCTCTGCAACATTGGGGCATCCATCTTCAGTCTAAAGGCCTATCATATCTGACAAACTATCTGTGAAGCAGGATTTTCTGAAGGACTGTCCTACCTTGGGAAGCAGGATTTTCTGAAGGACTGTCCTACCTTGTGTTGGCAAAGTTCAACAGTCCTGTATTCTGTGTTTTGTTTGTCCATTTTGGACAGCATACTGTCAACAGTCAAGGCAAGAATACTTTCTTGCCCAGTGGCTAACTATTGCCACAAAAAAGTAAACTCCATATAGAGTTTCTTCAATGCCTGTCATCTTCTCTGAAGTAGATTGGTGCTGCACCATTGCCATAAAAATAAAAAAAAAACCTATGTTATTTAAAAATCTTAAATGCCATTTTCTGTACATCTCTGGAGTGGTTGAAGAGGACCTGTCTATTTAAAATATATCTTTGTTTGACCTTGAAAACATACCTAATATGCCTACAAGATCTATTGTAATGACTACTAACTTGCATTTTCTTATATCCTAATTGGTTGGTAATAATAACTTTCAAGGACTTGAAGTTTGCATTACATTGTTAGATGAGCTATATAGGTACAATACCTTAAACAAGAGTAGAAATATATGTACAGTAACAAAATCAATCTCAACTCTGTATCAATATATGTAATATTTTATACAATATACAGAAATCCAATTCAGTATAAAATATTTAAAACTAGTAATTGCCTTCTAAAAGTAGATTCAATAATCTACATTTTTATCTTATCATATCTATATTCTCCTCTTTTTTCAGAGTAGATTCAATAATTTAACTTTTGTTCTATTATATCTATATCCCCTTTTTTCTTTTCTTTCTTTTTTTTTTTTAAAACACATGGCTTGGTACCTTTTCTCAGGCCAGCATTCTCATCTCATCTTGCTTTCTCTGCATCTGGCTAGCAACTATCTTTTTGCATTTCCTTTTCCCATAATTCTCCTAGTCTGATTGTTTCACCTGTACTTCCTGCCTGGCCAATCAGTGTTTTATTAAACCAATATGAGTGACAAATCTTTACAGTGTACAAGAGCATTATGTCACGGCAGGATGGGAAAACATAATCAGAATATATTATGTGAGAAAAAAAATCCATTTTCAATTAAAAAGAAAAAGACCTGGGCGTGGAGGGAGGGGAAGTGGCCTATGGGAAAGGGAGAAAGAAGAGGGAGGAGGGGAAGAATGAGGAGAAAACTGTTTGGGGTTTTGTTTTCCATGTATTGCTTACTGTTGTTGATGTTTCATATGTTAATTCTGCTTATTTATGCCTAGATTCTAGTTTTTATTCTTTTATTAATTATTGACTTTAAGGCTTAGTTTTCCCTTTCTCTTGCCCTGTTTTTGTGAAGTTTATGATTATTAACCATCTTACTTAACCTTTTGAATTTTGATGCCCTTTCTCAGTTTTCAGCCAAACCATAACTTCCAACCTCTTTCCCCTGGTTCTATTATTCACCATGCCCGGTTTTCCTTTTATCTGCAAGTGAAAAATGACTCAGCCACTACCCACAACACAACCACACTTTGAGTCTCTCCTATACCCCATACACAGAATGCCAGTGCTTTGCAAACATAGTTTAGCATTTAAGGCCTTTGTGTAACTTTCATTGAATATTTAGGGTGATATTTTGATTTGTTTACATATTTGCATAATCTGCTGAGAACAGAAGCCTCGGGAATGTTTCATTCTAGGAGAGTATTTTGAAGTTTCAGAACCTTCATGAATTTTTCTCTATTGAAATTTAGTTATTCATTCCTCATGCATCAATTTTTGAACGCTTTAGCATTTCAGGTGACTGTGCCTTCCCAGGGTTAGCCTCCACAAGAGACTGTTGCTCCTGTTTGTGGCATGCAGGTTTCTGTTTCTTGGTGTTCCTAGTAATCTCACGATTTAGTTTACTTGTGTCTCGAAAGCAGCAGGTCTCGACTCCTAAGAGTCGCATATTAGATATTTACATTACTATTCGTAACAGTAGCAAAATTACAGTTATGAAGTAGCAACGAAATAATCTTATGGTTGGGGTCACCGCACCATGAGGAGCTAGCTGTCTTAAAGGGTCGCAGAATTAGGAAGTTTGAGAGCCACTGCTTCAGACTGTTGAGGAGCAGTATTGTTTGCCTTAGCCTGACCTCTCGTTGGTGGGCTGCTGCTCAGACAGAGGTTCTTTTAGCCTACCTGTGGCTGCTTGGAGTCTGCCGGACACAGGAGTATGTCAGGAATCTGCCAGAAATTTGGGGAGAGTATTTGCAAAGAATTTGGCTCTCCCAGTTCTGAGCTTTCTTCTGCTCAATTTCCAGCCGATTTTCCTCCAAACGCTGCCATCTGATTTTTCAGGTAAGACTGAATTTTATCTCAGTTTTAATTGTGCCTGAGCTTGACTGAAACTCGGAAAATGAATTTTATTCACCTTGGATTATAATATCTGCATCTGAAAAAGTCCTTGGGTCTTAGGAAAGTTTCTCCAGTTCTAGGGATGTAACTAACCTTAGTTTAGTTTTGTCTACGATATTCAGGAAGAGAGTTTTTATTGTTTTGTGTTGTTTTCTGTGCAATCCGTCTAGGTAGCAAAGATTTTGTGTTCTGATTAGGTTTTAGGAGTGTATTTATTTCTGTGATTACTTTTATCAGACTTCCCTGCACGCATCTGCCTCCTTTGTTGCCCAGTAGTGGCTGGAGAGTTTTTGCTGCATGGAATCTGTGGGCTCTGATACTGTAGTGTGTGAGGACATAGGCTACTATCTCCTTGTCATTCTTTGTATTTCTAATCACAAATGATTTCCCAGGACCGTCTCAGATATTATTTGCCAACTGTACAAAATTTGAGGAAAAATTTCCTCAAGTCTTTTACTCGTTTTAAAAAAATTTTTGTTAGATTATTTTGATTGTTGAGTTTTAAGAATTCTTCAATATTGTAGGCATGATCAGATAGGTGATGTGCATATTATTTGTTCAGTCTGTGGCTTGTGTTCTCATCTTGTCAAGTCTACTTACATGTTTTTTTTTTCTTTTTTGAATTGTGCTTTTGCAGTTGAATCTAAAAATTTATCACTAAACTTAAAGTTAAGCAGATTTGTTTTCTTAAATTTTCTCTAGAAGTTATTTAGTATTTTATTTTCAATGTAGGTTTATTATCCATTTTTAAATTAGCTAATTTAATTGTTTACATGTATTGATATTTTGCCTACATGTATGTCTGTTTCCCACATGCATGCTTCATGTTCTCAGAAGCCAGAAGAAGGTGCTAGGTTCCTTGGTACCAATGTTACTAACAGTTGTGAGCAGCCATATGTGTGCTCAGAATTGAACCTGGATCCTCTGGAAGATCAACCAGTGCTTTTAACTGCTGAGCCATCTCCCCAGCCCCTAGGACCCATTCTTAAACAATTTTAATATGAAGTGTGGTATATGTTAGGAACTTTTATCAACTTAATTTCTCCATGTTCCACATCTCAAAATGTGTTAGCTTCAGCAATAGGATCTTACCATCAAGTTTTGGAGGGTAAACAAGAGCAAAGGTAGTAGCCCTGTAATGTCCAAGGTTGTCTGAGGGACCCTGCTGACCTACAGCTGACCTACACCTGGCACTGTGCTTTTGTTTGGCAGCTGCAGAATCTAGAAGAGGCATAATGCCCCTTACAGGGTAACTTTATTTAAATTCTTGTTACACATGAATCTGTACATATTTTAGAAAACTTCTAAGACTATGTTTTTTCAAAGGTTTGAAGTGTTAGTTGCCTTGTGGAGCCCTATGTTAATGGGTAATAGAGCCTTGTGGGTGTTAATGCTACCTACTGTGACTATGTGTTCTTGCAGCATGGAGCTAGAACCCAGGACTTTGTGTGTACTAAGCAAGTACTTTACTACTGAGATTCTTTCTCAGCCACCAGATCATACCCTGCTACACACCCTGTGTGTGTCTTCATCAGCTTGAACCCAGGGCTTTGTAGAAGCTGAGCAATGCTTTGTTACAATTAGGAGTTCCAGGAATTCTCTTCATATACAGATTGGAGATACCAGGTTACTTATTGCTTTCCATTCTATCTACCTCCAAATTCTTTTACTTGCAAATTGCCCGAATAACTCAGTGTCATTAAATGTAAATAACATAAGATTATTCTTCAAATGGGTCATCTAAGATACTTTTATCTTGCTCTCCAGGTTTGCAAGAAAGCATTTGATCTCTCACTTTGGTCTCTTCACTCTGCTTATTTTTTGTTCTTGTTGATATTTTTGAGCATTTTAAGTATCATGTGTTATGCCCACATGTGAGATTTTCCACGATCACCACCAGAGAGGCTGGACACTCTGTAACATGGGGCATGACGATTTTATTGTTACATACAGGTTACATACAAGTTCCCATGAACCCAGGTCGATAGCCTGGTTCTGGAGCAGGAGAAAGACGAGCCCCACAGGGGTCTTGAAAGAAAAACATACTTAAGCAAGATGCAACACACGTTGACATTCCAGGATTGGGCAAAAGGGGTAAGGCACAGCAGCCATTGGCTGAGCTCTCTGGTGCGAATCCAACTTTTGACTCTATTGGCTGCCGGGGCACCGAAGCCTCGCTGAAACTGGGCCCCGCCCTCCAGGTCCTCACACATGATTCTAAAATTTAAAATGTATATTTTAAACACACAGCAAATAAATGTCCCTCCTTTATTTGTGTCCTGTTCTCAGACCCTCATACATTTCACTTACTAGTTTTAGTAAGCAAATTTGCTGGTTTCTTTCCTAAAATTATTTTTCTTCCATAAGCACATACATATTTCTAATTTCTTGTTATTTTTAACAGGAAACATTTATTATAGATATATTTCCTATGCTCTGCTTTTCTACTTACTGATGCATCTTGAATGCTGCTGCATGTCCGTTTATTAGAACTCTGATTTTTTGCCTTGAGCCTTTGAGCTCTGCACTCAGAAAGCATCCATCAAATCATGCATCAGTGAATTAATGAGGTACTTTAGAGTGGTTCTGTCACTAAATCCAGATTGGCTCAGCCTTGTAGGTACTCCCTTGTAATTCCTGAATCATCTTGGGATTCTGCTGAGAGCCCGGACCAGCAAGAACATTCTCATTAGATGTCTTTCCCCACGTTGGACCTCCAAGCCTATACAACTGTTGACTGAATAATCTATTATCCTTGATAAATTATCTCGTCTGTGGTATTCAGACATAACAACCGAAAATTAGCTAAGATAGGAAGCCTACTAAACTCTTACTTGATTTATATGACTGAATATTTCTAAATCAGTTGAATGAAAGTTTATCCTGAGTCAAAAACAGAGGCATGCTACTTAATCAGTTCCCAGACTTGAGCCAATATATGGATGTAAAACATCTGGAATAAAGAGAGGAATATGCCCCCTTAAGGAAGGACATTGCCAAAAATTTATATATTGTTAACCTTTCCCCAGTTCCCCTGAGGTACCAGATTTTTATGAGAATGAGTACACACATTGGGACAAAGTCATCAAAGCTTTCCGAAACTACAAGAACACTGGCTCTAATATGACATTAATTCCAGTGGCGCTAGGGACCAACCCATCCACATAGAGGCTTATAGAAGTAAACAATGAAATTTTAGCTCAGATCGATTCACAGTGTGCCCGTGGGGTTCCTGAACCCATCTGACTGACCCCTGCTTAACAGTTGACTTGGGGAGGAATCCCCCACTTCTCTTCCACAACCTGTGGAATTAGGACTTGTTTCTGCGGGAACAGTATGAATAAGTGTGAACTGCGATTTACTTCAACCTACGAAAGTGGTGAATGGAAAATAACAGTGAATTCTTAAAGAGATTCCCAAGGACTTACTCACCATTAAGAACTCTAAAACCTTGGGAATAGGGTTCTTCCTGCATCTCATTTAACTCTCTGGCTACTACAAAAGATAAATGAATTTGGGAGACTGGCCGTGGGCTATCATAAACTTAACCAGGCCATGGCCATAGTGTGTCAGCTGCTATATAGATCTGGGTTTACTATTTATGTAAAATAACCTACTTTTCAGGGATTCATAAGCAATTTCTAATTTTGAAACAAATATTTTCACAATACTTGCTAAGAGAAAAAATGGAAACAATTTTGCTTTTAGCTGAGAAAGCCAACAATTTGTCTTCACTGTGCTATCTCATATCTCAGAGGTGTGTAAACTCTCCAGTCCAATGTCATAATTTAGTCCTAAGGGATCTAGACTGTCTTGATTTCAAAACTTACCATACTGATGGGCTTGTGGGGAACAAACAATACTAAGTTCTATAACCTTGAATGTTGAAGTCACAAAAAAACGAAAGCCCCAAAATATAATTTATGAAATAATTTAAATGTCTTTAAAAGATGTTTATTTACATTTTATGTAGAATTTATTTGAGTAGTACATGGGGGGGGGTAGATGGGAAGCGAAGGAAGAAGAGAAGAGCAAAAGGAAATTGTGGTTTGTATGTAAAATAAATGAAAATTTTAATAAAAATAGAATAAATACTTCTTTGAAGAAAAAAAGAAAAAGGAAGAAAGAGCTAGTTAAGAGTGCTGCCAGCCTTTGGGGATTCCTGTGCCTCTAAATCAATAGGCAAAAAGTAGACAGTATTGACAAGAGTGGCTGACCCTTGTTACCAAAGAGAACTAGACTCCTACACAATGTAGGTAAGGGAGAAAATACCTGCAAATAGGAAATCTCTTGAGGCTTCTGTAATCATTTCCTGTGAGATGACTCAGCCTGAGGTCCAGCCAGCCCAAATGGATAATGGAGAATGCATATAGCATACTTCCTGAGAGCCAACCTGTGTCTGCCAGAGGGCCTTGTCAATGTTGTCTGAGTGGTGTCATTAGATGACCTGAACCGGTAATGGGGAGCCACGTCACATCAACAGATGCCTATGCAACAGACCCCTCCTTGGGCAGGGTGGAGGATATATAAGGCTTTCTTCTTCCAGAATAATCAAGTTGTTGTTTACAAACTGATTCCTGGGCTGGAGAGATGGCTCAGAGGTTAAGAGCACTGACTGCTCTTCCAGAGGACCTGAGTTCGATTCCCAGCAAAACCACATGGTGGCTCACAACCATCTATAATGAGATCTTCTGGCCTGTAAGCATATGTGCAGGTAGAACACTGTATACATAACAAATAAAAAATCTTTAAAAAAAACTCCATCAAAAAAAAACCAAACTGATTCCTGGTGCCAAAGTTGTTGGTGCCCCCCCCTAAGGGAGCCATTAGGACCCAGCAAAAATTCTAGTGATTATGATCACTAGAAAATGATATCTCATTATAAGCAAGACTACAAGGTGTCAAGTCCCCTCATTAGGTAAAGAACCAAACCAGAAGAGATCCAGAATGAGTAATGGAAGTAGTTAGACAAAGCCAGCCGCGACCATATGACCAGTGATAGACATGAGCATTGCAATTGTCATAAGTATCTCCATGAATTCATATGGCTATGAACATGTGCTCATGCATATTTATACACTTCTGTTTTATGTGTGAAGTTTATATCATAATATTAAAGCATTGTTAAACATTTTTAAAGATGTGTTTATTTGTATATATATGACTTCTAACATGTTCACTCCACGTTACCTTGTCTTGCCCCACCCACACTGAACCACTTTATCCCTAACTAGCCCTCTTCTACTTTCTAGTATACTCTGAAAGCAGGATGGAGAGAGACGACTCAGTTAAGAGCATTTGCTGTTCTTCCAAAGGGCCATTGTTATTCAAACCACCACAGTTAGTAATGAGTGTCTTCTCTTTTGCAAGTCAGTCTTGGTAGAGATTGGCCTAATTTGTCAAACTTTTTAAAAAGCTACCTTTGCTCTACAGATTTTCCCAGATGGCTTTCTGTTTCAATGATTTCTTTTTTATGTTCCTCTGGGCTCTGTTTACTTTGCCTTTCCTAAGTTCTTGTGATGAGTTGGACATTATTGATGTGAGACTTTTCTTTTTCTTGGTGTCAGTGTCTAGGGCTGTGTCTGGCTATGTCCCACAAAAGTTGATTTGCTGAATTTTTATTTTTCTTATTAAGTTCAGTGATTTTATAATTTTCTTTGAGATTTTTATCTCTACATATAGTAAACTCCTCAGGTTGGTAATAATGCAAAAATAAAAGATTTGCTCAGTAAATCATAGGAAATAATTCTGGATTCCACATACAGTAGTAGATGAGAAGTTGCTTCCAAATGGAGGAGACGGAGAACAGGGACAAATAGGCTCTATTTCAAGAAGAGAGAAAGAAAGAGCTTCAGAACTCTATGAGATACTGATGGGACACCTGGAAAGTATGGGAAACCATATGGGTAATCCACAGAAAAAAGCCTCACCAAACACAGCTCCAGGCATACCTCCCTGGGAACGAATAGAGAAATAGAATGCCTTCTCTAAAAGGGGAGCCAGGTAGCCCTGGTAAGTAGAGACTGACAGTCTTATCTTCATGACAAGCCTACAGCCCTCACAGGCCTTAAACCCAGGTGACCTCACCACTGCCACTATCACTATTCTAAATATCCAATTATCTTTTAAAGAAAATGCTTAAGTAAATTTTACCTATTCAAAAAGTCCTTCCCTTCTAAATTCAGTAGGGTACTTCCTGTTTTCTTCTAATAGTTTTAGTGTTTTAGTTTCAGATTGAATTACTTAACCCACTTGGAGTTTATTTCTGTGCAGGGTTTATAGATTATGGGTCTAATATTGTGGTGGTTTGAATAATAATGTCCTAGGCTCATGTATCTGCTTAGTCTACACAGAGTGGCATTTGAGACGATTAAGAGGTGTGGTCTCATTTAAATAGGCATGACTTTGTTGGAGACAGCGTGTCACTTGGGGTGACTTTGAAAAGTCCAAGCCAGGCCCAGCATCTCTCTCTTCCTGCTGGCTAAGGATCTGGATATAGAACTCTCAGCTCCTTCTCCAGCACCATGTCTGCCTGCATGATGCTGTGCTTCCTTCCATGATGATAGTGGGCTAAACCTCTGAGACTAAGCAAGCCTAAATTAAATGCTTTTTCTTTTTTTAAAGTGTTGCCATGGTTGTGATGTCCTCTCTTCGCAGCAATAGAAAGAGACCCAAGACAAATATCATTCTTCTGCCTGTGGGTATCTAGAATTCTCGGCACCATTTGTTGACGAGGGTGTCTTTTCTCCAGTTGTATGTTTTTGACCTCTTCTCAAAATAACAGATGACTGACTGGTTCTTCTGTTTTGCTGCTTTTATCATCCCCGTCTGTTTCTATGACAATAACACAGTTTTTTAATTACAAAACTTATCCTCATCACCACAGACATCAGAGCAACTTTCACCCTTAATCAAAGAAGCTCTGATAAATCACATTCTTCTGCATACAATCATTAGAAACTAATAATAATTTGGAATGTGTGCTCTGCAGCTTTTTATCATAATATAGCACAATGGAATTAAAATAGAAGGCCCAAGCTAGATTCAATATAATAAGTTAATAATGTACTGACAGAGGAATACAAACATGAAAACACGGTGGATGGTAATTACAAAGGGAATAAAAAAAAGAAATAGAGAAATATAAGGTAGAAGCATAAGAATTAAATGAGAGATAATGCAACAAAAAACTGACACATTTATAGTAAGGCTCCGTTTCCATGAGTATGGCTTCTTCTGACATATCATTTCTGATTTGGAATCAGAGTCCCACTTCAGCTAGAGCAGCCATCTAGCTAATGCATTAACACTATTCCCATTGTAAAAGAAATAACATGAGCAACAGAATAGCTTCTATTTCCTATGGGGTCATTGGGGTCAAATTAGTGTGTCCCCCTTCCCTGATTGCAACAGGCTACATGTGAGGGTCAGTATGATCATAAATTAATAATAACACCTAGTTATATTATGTGATATGATTTCAAGACAAGAGCTGTATTGAATGGGATTTGCTCAATTGTAGAGGAGTTCTTTTGGGGCAATTGTTAAATCATTTTTAACACATTTTTGTAGATTCTTTGGGAATTTTACATCACTCACCCCAATCCTGCTCAATTGCCAGCCCTTCCATATCTGTCATTTACCCCATAACATCTCCCCCAAAAGAAAATTTAAAATTATGAATTAAAAAAATAAAGCAAGAAAACAAAAAAAAAAAAACCCTGTTGTTGAATATTATTTGGATGTGTGTTACTTTTGTTTATGTTGCATTTGTTTAACACTGGGAGACTGTGTTACTTTGCCTACTTAAAACACCTGGTGGTCTAATAAAGAACTGAACAGCTAATAGCAAGACGGGAGATAGGCAGGGCTGGCATGCTGGAAAAGGATAAAAAGAAGGAAAAATCTGGGAGAAAAGAGAAAAAAGAAATGGGAGAAGAAGAAGGACACAAGGGGCCAGCCACTCAGTTATACAATCAGCAATGGAGTAAGGAAGAAAGATAAATAGAAAGAGGAAAAGCTAAAAAAAAACCTACAGGCAAAAGATAGACAGGCTAATTTAGGTTAAGAAAAATTGACAAGAAACAAGCCAAGCTAAGGCTGGGCATTTGTAAATAATAATAAGCTTTTTGTGTGATTTATTTAGGAACTGAATGGTGCCCCCCAAAACAGCAAACAATAACAAAACCACTTAACTTCTCTATCTTTCCTGAGTCTCCATCACCTCTTCATTGCTCTTAGTGGCATTGGGAGCTGCTGTGTATCATGCAATAGACCCTTTAGTCCAAGCATCGTTACTTGCTGGTAATGATGGTGCAGGCCAATGATTAACATGGGCTCTTGATGTATTTAAATGTTCATTGTGTAATGTGTTGTCAGTCAGGCTCAAGGCCTCTGGTTTCTGGTACACCATCAATACTGGACCCTCACTGGTATCCTGCTCTTGCTCTGAGTCATGGAGATCCTGCAGCTATGCTTCCACAGGGCCAGTCCCTTCACTTGCTCTTGCAGATCATAGATGGAGTAGATGTTGGGGTGTGCCAACTCAAAACCCTAGATATAGGTCTGAGTGGTAGCTGATTTGGTCAGTCTGGGCCACTAGAACTGCCCTTCTCAGGCAAGAGGCAGAGCCAGTTCTCCAACATCTGTGGTGAGGGATGGGGCCATCTCCCAAATGTAGGACTAGCTCTTCCACTACACTGGCCAGCAAGGAGCAGGGCCAGTTCTCCCAGGGCCAGTCAGCTCAGCAAGGTCCTTGGATTTCAACACATGTTTCCCATGGTCCATGTTAACATGGGCCATGGAGATCAACACAGCTCCCAGCTACAGCTGGATCATGTACCCAGACATGGCCTTCATCTGCAGTTTGGGCCACACCAGTCACCCAGATTAGTATGGTCCCTCAGTGGCAGCATGGCCCTTGAACACCAACATGGTCTCAGGTGGCTAACCAGACCCTGGGAATCACACAGCCCTTGGTAGTAGCAGGAGCCATGGATGTTAACTCAGACCCTGGCTGTTGTAAGGCCACAGACCAGATATAACCCTCAGCAGCAGCCTGAGCCTAGATGACACCATGGCCCTGGATGGCAATGTAGGCCACTCAGATCAGCATGACCCCAGTGGCAGCATGGCCCCTACACAGCAACATGGTCACAGGTATCATTCCAGACCTTAAGCATACATGTGGCCTTTGGTGGCAACATGGGCCACAAACACAACACAGACACTGGCTGGTGTAGGGCCACAGACCCAGACATGGTCCTCAGTTGTAGCTCAGGCCTATATGTCACCATGGCCCTGTGTCATAATACAGACTACTCAGACCTTTATGACCTGGCTCTTCAAACAGCAACATGGTAATAGCTGATTCCATCCATAGAATGTACTTACACAAACCTGAATGATGGTGCAGACCAATGATCAACATGGGCTCCATAAGACAGTAGGCTGTTCTTCATCAGTATCACTATGAGCAAAATGAGTGAGGAACTAAAGTTGAGTGCTAAAATGTTCTAAACACTAGGAATTTTCAGCATCATCATAATCCTCTGGGCCCACCATCATATATACTATCTTTCACTGGCCAGAACATCATTATGTAGTGCATAACTATATGTGACTAAGTCTTAAAGTTGGAACCCATGATCTTTATTTCTACACAATTTGAAGCAACAAGATACCTGAGTTCATCTAAAGAGGCTACAGATCAGCCCGTTTACTTGTCATGCTGTTTCTCTCACCTACTTTTTGCTGTCTTGGGTTTGTATTTACTTCTACTAAGTGTAGAAGCTTCTTGCCTCAGCTAGAGATCATAACTTAAGACTTTTTTCAGTCACCCCGGTTTCATATCCCACTTAAACTACCTCTAGAACATCCAACAAAATGACTAACAAGAAATACCCCCAGCCACACATGAGCAGGGAGTTTTCTTTTTTCTTCTTCTTCTTTTTCTTCTTCTTTTGTTTTTTTTTATTATGAATAAGGAAGTCACATTTTCTATCCGTGTATATCCTTATTCAAGGTCCTTTCCCCCTCCCACCACATCAGGTCATTCTTCTGAGTAGGGAGTTTTCAATGTTCTTCAATTTATGCATGAACATAAGTGTAAATGACAAACAAAATCTTTACTAGATATTCCAGGGATGCCCCAAGTCTTAATTTCTCCCTTTTTAAAATTCTGTAATAGTGATTGATATCCTAAAACAGCTAGAGAGAAACCACCTGGGTTAACTGATCATACACATGGAAAGACAAGGCTCCAAGTCACACTGCCCAGAGTGGCCACAATTTTTAAAGATGGTGGAATAAACAGTAAGGAGAACCCTTCTAAAAGGTTTCCTCCCAGTTTCCTGACCAATGATACTCCAGCCTCCTCCTCTCAACAATAGCCAAGACTTATTTAAAGAAAAAAAAAATGTTAGAGGCTGACAAGGTGGCTCAGTGAGTAAAGGTTCCTCTTGTCAAGTCTGATGGCCTGAGATCAATCCACAGGAGCCACACAGTGGAAGGAGAGAACATACTCCTAAAAGTTGTCCTCTGAGACAGGGGGATGGAGGGACAGAAGAAGAAAGGGAATATATACACATAATAGATATAATATTATACAATTATAATTATATAATATGTAATATGAGGGCTGGAGTGATAGCGCATCTCTTAAGACCCTTGAAAGAACCCAGGTTCACTTTTCAGCAACCACATGATGGGTTCAGTGGTCCACAGCTCCAGTTCCAGGGTATCCAATACCCTCTTGCAACTTCTTCATGCACTGCACACATGTGGTACACAGACATGCATGCAAACAAAACAATTCATACACATAAAATAAATAAGTCTTTGTTAAAAGAATTTACATCTACTTACATTATTGTATATTTGGGGCACACATGTGCCACACATGTGGTGATCACAGAACAACTTGTAGGGGTCTATTCTTGCCCTCCACCAATGAGTCCTGGAGATAAAACCCAGAGCTCTCTCTCCCATCCAGGAGCCAAGACCTAATAAAAAGGACCATCTTCCTCCTTCACTACCTCAAAACACTTACATTCACTCTGTGTGGAGTTCTAACAAATTTTCCAATGCTTGACTTCCCAAGATGCCTGTCAAGGATACTGGAAGCATCACTGTAATATTTCTCTTAATTTCATATACATTAAGCCTCCAAGTGTTAGCCCTAAAAGCCTCATGGCATTAAGTGGGTATCACTACAAATAACAACTAGAATATTTTTTTTAATCTGGTAAAGGCAGTATATTGGGACATTTTAGAACAGATAAAAGTGAAATCTTTTCTCAGATAAGTCTACACTGCCAAAGTTCAGAAAATAAACATAATTGTATCCTTTAAAAAAGAATAGTTGAGTAAAATTTTATATATATATGAAGTATATATATACATGCTTCAGGGGAAGGGGGAAGGAGAGGAAATGATACAAGGAGGGTACGTGTGTAAAGTGTGGTGTGTATGTGTGTGTGTGTGTGTGTGTATGTGTGTGCGTGCAGGGGGTTGACAATGGATTATAATAAAATTAGTTTAGTGATTCATTTTGTTTTATACATGGTAAAGTTTGGTGGTGTGTAATTGTGTTAAATTGAAGAAAGCACACCATACATTATAAAGAAAACTCAAAAAAGAGAAATCAACAAATATTTACAGTTACTAAATAAAATTTTAATGGACATGGTTCTGTATATATCCTAATTTATAAGGAATTTAACAATGCAGAACAGAACTATCATGTGTTATTTACATCCACAGACTCCACAGTATATCTCATAACATTATATTGCTTTCCAGATAACTCCTAAATGAAATTTTCATACAAAAGGTGGAAAATTCATTTTCTTACTTTTCATTTCACCCTCATCTCATGAAATATACTCCAAGAACAGATTTTGTTTGTTTGTTTGTTTGTTTTACCATTCTCCAGGTTTTAACATCTTATTTGGTTTGGTCTTTGTCATTTATTTTGAGACAGGGTTTAACTGTTATCCCAGGCCCTGAATTCACTAACTTACAGTGGCCTTAGACTTGCATCCTCCTCCTCCTCCTCCTCCTCCTCCTCCTCCTCTGTCAGATGATTATGTGCCATCATATCTGTCCCCCAAACACCAAAAATGTTACTGTCTAAGACATCTGCCATCTAGTTAACCAACAATATCCCTAGAACTGAAAGAAATAACTTTAAATTTGTCATTTTCTATTTTTGAGCTCCCTTGATAACATATGGAGTGTGTGCTTTTCTTGATAAAATCACAAACCACCAAACTTTACCATAATTATGCATTCTATATGCCATGCAAATTCTTACAGAGTAACTTAATATGCAAAAAGTAATTTGACTGTACATTTTTAGTGGTTTATAGTATAAGGACAAAGTAACTGCATAAATCTTGAACTTCATTATAATTTTTAAGATTAAAAAAATCATTAATTGTGTTATATTTTCTTGACTCAAGGTGCTATCTATGACTAAGAACGGGGGAAGAAAAATAGTAACTAAGATCACTTAACTGGGAACCAGAAATAGTTGCCTAGTAAAAGAAAAGATTAAGTTTCCCAATTTTTGTCTCCTAAAATAAGAGAGGAACAAAGGGAAGAAAATGAGCCTAATGTGTAAAGTTACCTCTGCAGTTATGATTTCTAACTCCATTTTTGCCAGGACACACTGGAGAAATGGATTCCACAAGCCACTGTGAGCCCCATCTAACCTCATGTCAGGAGGACAAGAAATAATTCAGACTAAGGGGATAATGCCAATAATCACAACAGTGCCAAACTCACTAGCCAAAGTGGGTCAGTTTGAGCAATAAAAGATAATTACTACTGTAGTTCATTAAGTCACATCGAATGTATGAAGAAGAGTCAAGAGTCCATAGTGACAAAAATGTATAAAACTGAACAGAGATCATAAGTTGAATAGTCTGTATTAGTTTTGAACTCTTTAATCAAAAGTGTTATTATTTTGATTCACTTAACGTCAGTGAGAAATATAGACTTTTTAAGTATTAAATACATAATGCTTTCTGGCTCAAAGAAAGATGCCAACAGAATGTTCTCTTCAGTTGTGATAAAGACTTAAGACTAGCCAAATTTTAGTCAGATGCGCTTTCAAGCATCCACGAAAAGTTTAAGAAGATGAGAAAGTTGCAAAATAGCATTAAACTCAGAAGTTTCTATAGCAAATTTTGTTACAAAAATTTCTGAGTGTATTGAAATCGTATAAAGTGAAAAGGCATTTAAATATATGTGTATGTATGATATATATTTTTAGAGTTAAAATCCAAAATCCAAGTAATCAGCCCAAATGGTAGTGGGTATTCCTCCTATGAGGGACAGAACCAAGTCGTGTGTACAAGTTTCACCCAGGGACTTGCTTTAGTTCTACAAAATATGGATCAAACTCTGAAATTCGAAGTTGATCACAGGGAAATGGAAGTAATTCTGTGTACTTCACAGATATAGAAACAAGTTAGTGTTCTATTATTAGGTATAAAATTCAAACTTCAGAAGAATATAAGTAGCATAATGCTTGCCATAAATAGGAAAATCATTTATGTATTTTCAAGTTTGCCTCGAGAATCTCTGCATCGGAATTCTTAGATATGTATTTGCCTATGTTTTAACTTTTTTTTTTTTTTTTTTTTTTAAGCAAAAGTGAATTTCCGACTTTAATTCGCGTTTGTGAATGGAGAGGGGGAGGGGGCTGGAGAACCACCAAGGGCTCAAATACACTACTGCTTCCAATTTCGCCTTTCGGAAATCCGGCGGGATGTAACCTGAGCCCACTGAGGCAGCCCCGCCCCCAGCTCCCGGAGCAGCCTGTGTTCAGGAATGCGCGTGCGCGAACGTGGCGTTGGTCATCCCGCCCCCCCCCCCCGCCGCCGCCGCGGGTCTTGGGCGTTGTCACGATGTCTGTAGGGTTTCAAAGCCTTTTTAAAACGTCTCCTGTCGGTTTTCGCGACGACCCTGAGACGCGCTGGCCTGCAGGAGAGGGCGGGGGGCTCCTCTCGGTGGCGGAGAACCCAGCGGATCGAACGGCGCCGCCCCACTTCCGGGACCGGGAGCAGGAAGGAAAAGCCCGCCTGGCCCGCGATGGGAGGGGCTGCCTGCGGAACGGCGTCCTGGGAGCTGTGGATCCCGAATCTGTTGTCACATCTGATTAGCGCGCTGATGTCTGCAGATCCCGAAGTCTGGATGTGAGGGACAAAGGATGTGCAGCCTCCTTTACAGCCCTAGGTCGTACCTGCCGTGACCTTCAAGAGTTGCCTTTTGCCTTTGGAGATCACAAAGCCTTATTACATTTGATCAGATGAAGTTAACGAACCATGGATTGGACATATATGAATTATGTGACGTGCTTTTATATCTTTAACTTCAAAACGAAAGTGCCGGGAAACAATTTAAACTAACAACAAAATGAATTTATTTAACCCCAGTAGATTATTTTAAACATACTTTTAACACACAATGTGTTTCTTACTTGGTATAAGCCCCCACACACCAGAGTTTTCTGTGAGTTTCTTAGTAAGTAGTTGAATGTCATCTATCATAAATATTGAGCGAAGGAGAATTTGGAAATCTGAGACTTCCCCACAAACCTGAGGTTGGATGTGTTTACCATCTTTTCCATGGATGAAAACTGAGGTGATGGGGCAGTAAGCAACCCCTGCTGTCTAACCCCAGAGCCTTTATACTTTATCTCCATCCCCCAGCTTTATCCACTTCTGATATCTGTAAATATTTCATTTCTAAAGTCCAGTTTAATATTTACCCCAAATGCAAGCAAATGCAAGGTCTTAGTGAAAGTATGACTCACAGTGTATGCACAGATCTCGTTCACTGCTTCCATCACCCGCCCATCTACTCAAGGTTTTTAGTTAAATGTCCACTATTCACTACTTGTTTCTTTTATAGATATTTTAAAGCACAAATGGATTAAGCCACACCAAATCCATCATAGGTTAAAAATACCAAAATATACACACATGGATACAAAGTTAGCATTAAATAGTTAATTAAAAATGTTAAGAACCTACTTATTATAGAAAAGAAAATTGGCAATGGTGCTAGATCTTTTCAGACCAATAGAAGCTTGCCTAGAAAGAAGTGTAGTATATCTAGTCTCCTAGCTTTTCATGGTTTAATTTATGACTCCAAACTACAATGTTTTAACTTTACATTGGTATAACATTCATACGCACTCAACAGACCCTGGGCTAAGGATGTTCTGTAACACTGTCATGTGGTTAGTAACCATCTTTGATATTTGGTAGGTAAAGCATTTAATAAATGCATTTTCCATCTATTGGTATTTTCAACTTATGATGGGCTTATTAGATTGTAACCTATTTGTAGTTTAAAATACCTATAAAAGGAAACATGAAGTAAAGAGTGGACATTCAGTTAAATTTGAGTAGATAAGCAGATAATGGGAGCAGTGAACTTAAAATTTGTGCATACACTGTGAATCATACTTTCACCAATACCTTGCATTTGGAGTAAATACTAAACTGGACTCTAGAAATGAATTGTTTATAAATTTGTCTTAAAACTGAAATTTACAAGATAATAAATTCATTATAATTATTTTGTGTGATAACCAGAGCCTTAAGTCACCATATTACTATTACCCTCCTAAAATTCACAGTTTAAAGTTCAGAGCTATAATTTCATCTATGGGATAGCTATTGAGTGAGCAAGTTAGTAGTGTAATTTCAGTTCTATTGGGATAGGGTTGAGACAGGGTTTCTCTGTGCAGCTCTGGATGTCCTGGAACTTGCTCTGTAAATGAGGCTGGCCTTGAATTTATACAGATCTGCCTGCTTCTGTTTCTTCAAGTGCTAGGATCAAAGGCACATGCCACCACTGACCACCTAACTTCTGTACAATTTTGCCATGCTCACTATTTTCCTGTTTTATTTAGGTTTTGGCAAAGTTGCACAGAATGGGGATTCTATTAAAATGGTTTGTAGTTTGCATTTTTAATATTTTTGTCCTGTTAATCTGTTCAGAGCTACCCAACTTTTTCCCCAAAATGTTTATTTTAATAAGTATTATTATCCTAATTTCTTGCATAAAGCATTGAGATTTAAACAAATATTATGCCCAAGGTGACAGACTAATCCATACAAGTGGAGACTTGGAGTTGTATGAATTTTGATTTGTTTATATAAATGGCTGTCTTTTATTAGCTTGCCTTCTCAAAGCCTGTAGTTCTAAATTTAAAAACACATAGCTGTCACATAAAAGGTGGTCACTTATCTCCTGTAAGAAAAAAAATTATCAAGAAAAAGTATGTAGCTCCTAACCACTTTCGGGGACTGTTTGGAATGGTAAGATTGTTGCTTTCTTATTTTTCTCCAAAGATACGGCATGAAAATAAATGCTTCATTATAAAAATCACAAAAGAAGAATCAGGGCCAGAACCTGAATTTATGTTCAACACCTGATTTTCTGTATTAAAGATGGATCCCAGTGGTGCTGTGTCTCTTTCTCCTGGTTTTCCTGTTGTCCTGTTTGCTGCTATTTACAGCTATGGGCATCATAATCACTTTGTTCCTTTTTTTCTTCCTTTACCTCATCATTAAATTTCAGTAACTCATTGGTTTAGAATCTGTCTTACACCCCAACAAGCAGCTGGGGGTGACCTGACTTGCCTTGGAAAGGAAGGACTGGTAGGAAGTTGGGGTGTTGCTAAGAAGTCTTGTTATCTTGCTGTAGAAATTGAATGCAACATCAGAATTCTCCTTTCTGATGAACTTAGGAGGTGTGTGTGCGTTGACTTGTATCACTGATTCATTTTGGATCAAAGACATTAAAGTTACAATTTTTTTTATTCTTATGAAGGTTGTACCTAATACTCTTGGCAAATGTTTTAACAAATATCTGCTGTTTGTATTGCAACTCTTGCAGCCAATAGCTGCTGGGAGTGATTTAATGCATCTGGAGACTAGCACTATTATAGACTGAAAAGTGCACCAAGTTCATTGTGTTTTTTTTCCCTCGTCAGTCTAAGGACTGGTTAATGCTCATCAGATGCTACTTGAAAATCGTTTTCATTGTATTGTGATTAAAGACATAGTTTAAAGCAAAGGTGAGCCCTGAGGCAGGCCAGAGGTCGTTTTGCTAAGGATTCACTTCAGCTGTGAGAGAGCAATGGTTTCATCTGAAAGAGGCTGCGAGGCTTCATCTGCAGCCCCCACCCCCATCTTGCTGAGTGATAGCGCAAATGTGGCTTGTTTTGAGAATACCAGAAAGGAGCGAAAGAGGCTAGGCCCAAGAAAGGAATCCTTAATCACGCTTCCAAAATCCTTCCGGTTGTTTCTAGTTATTTCTTCCCAGTGTCCCTGAAGGTGTGATGCCATCACCTCTAGCCCTGTGTCGCTACCTCCGTGGTGAGCTGTCACCATCAGTGGACTCCCGTCCCTGCAGCAGCCCCTTGGTGGTCCCTACGAAGCCAGGGAAGCTCTTCCTGGGGTCCACTCCTCCTCGGGCCCCGCGGCTGCCACACCGGCTAGCCTGGTGCTCCATTGACTGGGACCAGGTATGCCTGCTGCACAAGCTGGGCTCTGGAGGGTTTGGCTCGGTGTACAAAGCCACTTACCACGGTGTTCCTGTAGCCATAAAGCAAGTGAACAAATGTACCAAGAACCTACGTGCATCCCAGCGGAGTTTCTGGGCTGAACTTAACATTGCAAGGCTGCGCCACGACAACATAGTCCGGGTTGTAGCTGCCAGCACGCGCACGCCCAAGGATTCCAACAGCTTGGGTACCATAATCATGGAGTTTGGGGGCAATGTGACTCTACACCAAGTTATCTATGATGTCACCAGCTCTCCGGGGCCTCTAAGCTGCAAAGGAGAGCAGCTGAGTTTGGGAAAGTGCCTTAAGTATTCCCTAGATATTGTTAACGGCCTGCTTTTTCTCCACTCACAAAGCATTTTGCACTTGGACCTGAAGCCAGCAAACATTTTGGTCAGTGAGCAGGATGTCTGTAAGATTAGTGACTTCGGCTGCTCCCAGAAGTTGCAAGATCTGTGGTGCAGGCAGACGCCCCCTCACTACATAGGAGGCACCTACACACACCAAGCTCCAGAGATCCTGAAAGGAGAGACCGCCACGCCCAAAGCCGACATTTACTCTTTCGGCATCACCCTCTGGCAGATGACTACCAGGGAGGTGCCTTACTCCGGCAAGCCTCCGTGCGTGCAGTACGCGGTAGTGGCCTACAATCTGCGCCCGTCCCTGGCGAGGGCCGTATTCACTGCCTCCCCGACGGGGCAAAAGCTGCAGAACATCCTTCGGAGCTGCTGGGAGGCCCGCGCCCTGCAGAGGCCGGGTGCAGAACTGCTCCTGAGGGACCTGACCGCTTTCCAAGCCGCACTGGGCTGACTCCATCCAGCCTGTGCTGAGATAAGCTTTTTGTTTCTGTTTATTTTTAAAGTAAGGATGGTGTGAAGGAAACATGCTCTTGAGGCATATTTTTAGAAAATAAAGTTACTGAAGACTTCAACCTAAGGTGCTTCTCCTAAGACTTCATGGGCATCACTGCTGGTAACCAACCTTTATGGTTCTGTGTCACCTTTCTCGGTTCCTGGTATACTGTAATATTGCTGTTAGTTGAATTTGTCGCTGACTGAAGAAAGAAAGAGAGAAAGGAGGAAGGAAGGAAGAAATGGGGAAAAAAGAGAGGAGGGGAGAGAGAGAGAGGGAACTGCTACTGGGATTGGTGAAGGAGAAAGTTTATTGTAGATAAAAGGAAGACATAGTCAGAGGCAGGGACATCTGGGAGAGTCCAGAGTGGACATCACTTGAACCATATGAGAAGGGGGGAGGGGAAGAGAGACAGGAGAACCAGATGCAGCAGCCAGGAGGCCCCAAAGAGGAAGGATAACCAAAATGGCAGGATTATATAAGGAGGAGCATCTGGAGGAAAGGGTAGGGGATGGGGTGTGCCAGCCAGGAAGGCCCTGTGATAGGTTGAGCGGACTGAGGGATGCAGGGGAACCTGGCAGTCAGCGTCTGCTTTGGTAAATTAAATAGATACCTCGGCCTTCTATCCCAGCTTTGAAATCTAACAGTTACTGATAAAGAACAGTTTTCCAAAAAAGAATGCCACTGTAGACATGAAACATTTTTTTCTGTATATTCTCTTGCATCACATCATCTGAATCTAAATTCAAGCTTCAGTTTGCCTGCAACAAGCCAACGAACACAGCACTTTTTTAAAAAATAGTTGTTTTCTCTTCCAGACATCAAAAAATCATTTGCAATCACTTTCACATAAATTTTATAAATTGAAGTAATTTTTTTTAAGCAATAATATTCTAAGCGACTTGTAATTGCTTACATTTGAACACCACCATGAACAGAAAGGTTGCAAAAATACTTCTGGGTGTCTTTTGCCTCAGATTTGGGCTCAAAAGCAGATGGCAAAATGAAATTGTATTGTGGTTGCAGATAGGAACCCAGTGAACACTGAAGGCTGAGCTGATGGGAAAGAAAAGACCAGTGAGTGGATTTTGTTAGCCTAGATGACTTTACCTAACTATAATCCACATTAAGTACTCTGAACCTGTGCACAGTAGGCCATGTGATGCTGCAATGTTAGTAGATCAGGTAAATTTCCAGAGTGATGTTGTCAGTGTATGATGCCTTATTGGCCCTAACAGCAGAGTAAGTTGTAGAGCACTATATACTTTCCTCCTCAGGGGTGCAGCTCAGGTAGTGACCCCAGCCTCAACTTTATAAATACAAAATTAATTAATTTAAAATATCATTCTTTCTGCTTATTTTAGCAAAGACAAAGTATCGTTGGCAAGTCTCAAATACAACACATTAAAAAGCTTGCAAAGGGTCTGTTCTGTTCTGCTGTGTTTTAACTGTATTAAATGTCTCAGACCGTCATCCAGCTACACAAGGTATATTTTAAAGGCATGAAACTCCAGAATTGACTTCTAAAAGGAACGTGGCCACAGCTGAGGCCCAAATGTCTTCCTTTCTAAAGACATACCAAGTGACAAGTGAACACAGAAAAATCAACTCTATACATTCTGTAATCCATGAGTTTATGAGACACAGAGAAACTCCAGAATTTGGTGAGACCCAAAGACTGGACTAAGTGCACAGGAAGAGTTCAGGGATAAGAGGGAAAGGGACCCACCAGTGATAGGTTCTAGGGACACCTGAAAAATAGATATCCACAGAACCAGAGCTCCTTGGGAATAGCAAAAAGCATGTGTGTGTGTGTGTGTGTGTGTGTATATGTGTATTTATGTATGTGTGTGTATGTGTGTGTGTATGTCGGGGGGGGGGGGATTAACTCTGAGAGCTGAAATGAGAACAGAACTGGGCTTCTAAAAGTTGGTAGAGGAAGAAAAGAGGT
Organism: Sigmodon hispidus; assembly: GCA_004025045.1. Classification (NCBI taxonomy): domain Eukaryota; kingdom Metazoa; phylum Chordata; class Mammalia; order Rodentia; family Cricetidae; genus Sigmodon; species Sigmodon hispidus. The sequence goes on from PVIH01000042.1 coordinate 180,201, forward strand.
ATTACAGTGTCCCACCACTATATAGCTCAGACAATGGCAATGAAATGGCCCTGAACATGAGAGGGTCACCTTGGGGGCAATGTAGAGTGTAACAGAGACTCAGAAGCTTCCTGGGCCCACTTTTTTTTTCCAGAGAGAGAGAGAGAGCACATGCATGCAAGAGCTGTGGCTTCAAACCCGCAGAAATGCCAGGTTTGAAGAGAGCATGCAGATGAAGGGAGTGAGTCTTTGAGCTTTGGAAGACATGCTGACTGAGCTTGAGCAGATGTCTGGGTTGCTCCTCATCTGGTAGCCCAGTCAGATGAGGATGTGCTTGTTGGAGAAGTCAGCTCAGCATATTTAAACAATGATCAAGACAGAAAATGAAGACTGATCAGGATGTGGCAGGAAGAGATACAACCTATGTGACAATCTTGCTCACAGAAGTAGCAAATGGATATTGTCCATCAGTAAGGACATTATAAAAGGCAAGTGATGCAGCAAAATACAACCAATGCCGTAAATTTAAAGAGAAATAGACAAAGGTAAAATGTTACCAAAATCAGAGCTTTTTTAAAAAAATTATTTTTATTTGGAAGGGTATTGAACATGCATCCTGTGGAGGTCAGAGGGCAGCATGTAAAAGGTGGTTCTTCCCTTCCATAATGTTGGTCCCAGGGATTGAACTCAGGTCATTAGAGTTGGCTATGAGTGACATTACCCACTAAGCTATCTCACCAGCCCCAACCTTTTCTTCCTTTTTTCATATTTATTTATATAGTGTATGTTGTGCATGCATGCCTCTATGTCATGGCACATATGTAGTGATCAGAGGGCTAATGTTAGGAGTTAGTTTTTTCCTTTTACCTTTGTGCAGGTTCCCGGGATGGAAACTCAGGTCACTAGGCCCTTGGTGGCAACCCTCCTGAGCCACTTCACTATCACAACTGCTATGCAACTGTGCTGAAGGAAAGCACTAATTAAAACTATAGAGAACAATAATGCAAGCAGGTTATTACTAGTAGATAAATATAGAGGAGTTAGAACTTATCATCTCAAATAGTAACATGAAAAAACAAAGAAACAGTTAAATATGTGTCAACATTTAGAGAAAGCAGAAAACTGAGAGAATTAAAAAAAGTCAAACATGAGTTTTTTAAAAGAAAAAGTAATAAGTTTGTTGGAAAAATCAACATACATACCACTATGAGGAAAAAAAAATCTCAAAAGTGGAGAATACAGAGCAAAACAAGATTTTTTTTTTAAGTCAAGAAAAATGTTGTTTGCATAATTTTGGAAATGCAGCTGAATACCTAGAAGAATATACAGCTGTCTAGGCAACTTATCCAAACTAGCCCCCAAAACACAAAATACAAACTGATAGTTTATGTGGAAGAACTATAATTATTCGACTTCTGACCTACTTACCCCATAAGACACTCTTTGAAAGAATGGCATTTACACAGAAACCTCATTAGGATTACTTTAAAATAGGAAAGAATCTAAAGGGGCTGGAGAGACGGCTCACATAAGACACAAAGGCCACAGGAAAACTAGTGAAATTGTATTTTCATGTGATGGGTCAGTGAAGAGTGCCAGAATATGAACATCAGATGGTCTATACGCCAAAATCAATAGAATTTAGAAAACATGTTTAAATCTTAAACAGACAAACAAAAAAGGTTTACAAAGAATTGCAGCAGAATTGAAATCCTATTTCTTTCCTCAAATAGTTTCCTTTCCAGCTTTGTAAAGTTTGTCCCAAACTTCTTCTCTTGGCTCTGAGATAGTACCACCATCAAATTTTTTCAGCAATTTATAATATTGGATCAGCCAAACCAGCCTCCATTCTAAATTTTCATAGTGAAGTCATCTATATTTCCTAGGTTGGTAAATCCAACAGTAAAACTCTGCAGTTTCTTTCTTTCTTTCTTTCTTTCTTTCTTTCTTTCTTTCTTTCCTTCTAGATTTACTTATTAAGTATACTGTGTTCTGCCTGCATGTCTTCCTGCAGGTCAGAAGAGGTCTCCACAACTCATTACAGGTGGTTGTGAGTCACCCTGTGGTTGCTGGGAATTGAACTCAGGGCCACTGAAGAGCAATCAGTACTTTTAATTGATAAATCCGTGACTCAACTCTCCAGCCCCCACTTCCCTGCCCTGAATTTTCTGTCTTTTAAGGGAGTTAATATGGGAATGGCTTTGATCCAAAGTCTCTCTCAAAGAAAGGGCACCCTTTCTACTTTTAGCTTCAAAAATTTGGTTTCAAGATGTTTCTTGTCCAGTATTGCTAAGTGTCTGTCTAGTATTTTACACTTGAATGTGATATCGCTTTTTCAGGCTCCTTCTTGAACAGAAACTTGCTCTCTCACAAGAATTTCTCTGCACTCCCCAAGTCTTTCAGAAAGCTGCTCTTCTGCTGCTGCTGGGCTTTCTGGTGTCTTTGTTTCTTTGAGGAGGCTCAGTTCACCATCTCTGAGCTGATCCTTTTTCTAAATCCAAGTGATTTCCCACCAGCTCAGCAGCCTAGAGGGACCATTTCTCTAGGGCTCTGAGAAAGTGTCCATAAACCTATTACCTTTTATTTTTCTCAGTGGTCTTGGTGCTGGACTGTTCATAATGCCCAAGAAGTGAATGAACTTCAGCTAAATAATGAATGGGAACACACACACACCCCTCTGCACCCTATGGTCCCCTCCCCAGGGTTTCCAATCACAGCAGTTGTTAAGACCACAAATCAGCCATCACTTCCATATCCTCACTGGCCACCGTCCTCTCAAGACAGAATACTATTTTTACAAAAGAGACTCTAAAGGAAAAAAAATTCCCTTTAACCTGATTCAATTTTGGAGATTATATTGTATGAGATAGGACGCTGGCATCCATGGACTCCAAAGAGAAGATATATAAAAATCATCTCCAGGAGCTGGAGAGATGGCTCAGTGGTTAAGAGCACAGTCTGCTCTTCCAGAGGACCCGGGTTCGATTCCCAGCACCCACATGGCAGCTAACAACTGTCTGTAGTTCCAGTTCCAGGCAAAACACCAAGGCAAATAAATAAATAAATAAATAAAGTTTAAAAAAAATCAACTCCAAAATATTGATCTGTGTATCTTTTAGATTTCTAAATGTTTAAATTTTAACACATAGGACCTGGAGAGATGGATCAGCAGTTAAGAGCACTGTGCTGCTCTTCTAGAGGTCCCAAGTTCAATTCTCAGCAGCACATGCAGCTTTTAGCAATCTTTAACTGCACTTCCAAGAAATTTCACTGACTCTTCTGGTTTCTGTACACGCCAGACACATATGCTATGCACAGACATAGGCAGAAAACTCATATACATAAAAAAATCACACACAAATATCAGCACAGTAGCAACCATCTTACCATAAATTATGGGAGTCATTCTTCCCAAATTTAGGAACAGTAGAATACCCATGATGCTGTGGCTCTTTAGTATTTTTATTGATCAATGGTACTCAAAAGGAAAAAAATTTTGAGTTCTGCAACTATAGCAAGAAAAAAACAATTTTTTTTTTTAGGATAGAAGCCTGGAAGGAGGTGGGAGGAAAAAGAGCCAGATAAATTCATAAAGCAAGAAGCACCCAGGAGACACTGTTTCTATCAGAGTCAACACATCCTATAAAACCTGAACGGAGAGCATCAGCTAAGAGTGTGACTGTACAGGACCAATGAACAAAAAAAGCATGTTAGAAATAAAGACAGAAAGACACATGAAGACACAAAGAAATTCTGGATATGATAAGATGGTGTTTGAAGATAGAGGAGGAAAGACCAACTTTTTAATTAAATTGTTTATAGACATCTATGTAGCTAGTGGGAACCGAAGGATGCATCCAGACTTCATACTATATAGGATACATTCCTGAAAGTCACTAAAAAGTTAAGATATGAAGTTATGGGAAACCCAGAAGGCAGGTATGATTTCTTTAAAATACCAGAATGGGGATTCTTCCTGAAGCCATCAAAGAAAACATGTATTTTCAACTGCAAGAAGGAACACGGGTATGTGGGAAAACAGCAGCAGTGTTTCTAAAGCCAAAAGAGAAATAATAAGCTGGGCTCTGTCAGATGTTGTTAGTAAAATCACAGATTGGTAGAAATTCCTGGGAGAATGATCTGGAAACATCTATTTACAATCATAAGATCTTTTCTTGGTGACCCAATAATTCGACTTAAGGAAATTTAAGCTGTTCTATTTATTCACACGTCCAAGATCAGGTGTATTTACTGCTGCACCTTTGTAAATGCCTCTTAATAAGAACTGGCTGCCATTTATCCCATCATTAGCCCTATGAACTGACCCAAATAAATGAGCCTTTCACTTTGCCAGAAAGCCTTTTTTATATATTTTCAGTTAAAAGCAAGGCATAAGACTAATAACTACAACTAACATACTTTCTTTTGTAAAGGGAGGAGAAAAAAAGCAACTATCCCCATTTGTATTTGCATACAAACTCTAGAGAAAGACTAAAAAAGCTAGAACAAAATGAGACTGTTCATTATGTATTTTTTATAGTGAGAACTGAACCATATCACCTGTTGAAAAAATAAATTTTAACAGTAAAAAGTATTTACGCATAGTCAAAGACCTACTTGCTAAAGCTTGCCTGAAAATAGTTTAAATACACCTTTCCAGTCACCATTCCCTTCACCCAACAGAATCTCAATAAACATGCTTTGGAGCAAGCCAGGAGCATCATTTCTCTGTGCCTGTTTCCTCGAGTTCAAAGCAGTTGGTCCTCAGCAATTGACAAGGTCATGACCTTTGAAGCAGAAAGTCCAAGACTAGGTTTCTGTCTGGTCCTTCAGATAAACCCTCTACCGCCTTCGCTAATCTACAGTCACCTCCTTTTCTGGTCATGCCAATCCCCGTCTCCTCACCATCATGTCTGAAATGTACTATTAGATGCCAAGCACTATGTTTTACAGAAATAAATATTCACAACTAACCTGTTTCCTATTATTGTTATTTTGTTTTTAAATATGAGACCCAGTGAGGATAACAGTCACACAAACAAAGGATGTACACATACATAACCCATGCCCTTAATTATCATATTCCTTTTTTTTGTTTATGCAACATACAAACTTTATTTAACAAAAGTAACAGGTAAAGTAAAATAGGCACTAATATTAAGAAAAAACTACAAGAAAATCTATCTTTAACAACTTAAAATAACCTACTTGCAGTTGCAATTGACTGAGCTCTATTGCTGTGAATAATATAGCTCTTGCACAGGTATGGATGAAAGATTTTATATTTTTCAGGTATTCACTGAATACTACCTTATATACACATATATATTAAATTTGATCCCAGCTGTACTTCATTTTGTTGTTCTTTTGGAAGAGGCTGTCTAAAGAGAAGAATATGCGGTTCTAGCTCATGAATCATGTAATGAACCCAACCTAGATTTTCTTGGACACCAAGTGTCCTCCACTCCTCTTCAGACATCAGATGAGTTTTCGGTACTTATTTGGAGAGTTCTCTGGGTCACATGACATGCCAGTACTCATAGTGTTTCCCGAAGTACTTGTCCTTGTGGGCCATCCTGCAGGCGTGCCGAGGAGGATGCAAGAGCAGGAGACTGGACGCAAGGAGCTGCTCGTCCAATGGCCCGAAGACTCGAATCAACTGTCATATTCTTATACCTGAGATGGTGGTAGTGGCAGAAAAAAAATTAGCTTCCTTATTTCAAGTGCTAAGGAATTTATCTTATTTATACAAAAATAAAGCATTCCTTGGTACAAATGTTAGGATACTTACTATAAATGAAACAGAAAAGACATGAGAGAAATATGAGCTACAAAGGGACAAAAATCCTACTGTACACCTAATCCTTTTGATTATGGCATCATGATCATAAAATCATTTTCCATGTGTTCTTATATTCAAGCATGTAGTACCAAATATATACCCTCAACAACATTATGTGGAAGTGCTTACAGCATTACATAGAAAGTCAGTGACAGTCTATTGTTTGTGTGTAACTAACAAAAACTTAAATTCTAAAATCAGGAAAAGGAAAATGAAAGCATCTTAGGAACATATCTCAACATGATAACTCTAATCCTAATTCTGAATCATGAAATAGTGTTTTGTTGGGTTTTTTAATTTTTTAATTTTTTTTGAATAAAGTCTCAATTTTTATTCATGTATCCCCTTGTTCAAACTCCCTTCCCCCTCCTAACCCTCCCAATCACTCTCTCTTCTTCCCATCTCCTTATCTCCTCCCCAGCAAGGGCAGGAGGTCCCAAGGTCCCAAGGTGGCTTAGTTCAGCATTCAAGAGAGTATCACTATGTAGCTCAGACTGCCTTCTTTTTCTAAAATTTATTTTACATCTGTTTAGTGTGTATGTGAGTGTTTACAAGGTCATACCATGACATATGTGTGGAAACAGAGGGCAGTTTGCAGGGGTCAGTTTTTTCTTTTACTCTGTAGGTTCTGGGGAGGCAACTCAGGTCTTTAGTGTTGGTGCCAAACACTGACCAATAGAGCCATCTTGATGGTTCTGAGCTGGCTTTTAGTTCACAATCCTTCTGTCCCAGCCTCCCTGGTGTTGACATTACAGGTGGAAGTGTCATTACCATGCCAGGCTTAAATATGAGTTTTAAGAAGCAAATAGCATCACAAGGACAAAGAAAGCTTTCTTTTTCGATTGCCTTGGTATATGTGAATCAACTCACTAGAGAACCATTCACACTATTAAAATTGAGCAGGCTCCCTCCGAAGGGAAAACTAGAGGATAAAAAAGTCCACACAATCAACTAAGGAAAAGCAGCTTCAGAAAAACAAAACGAAGTGAACGCACAGCTGAGTAGGAAATTGGATTACAAAGAGGGAAACCTGAAGATCTGTGGAATAAAGAGAGGATCCAGAAGACCTTTAAAGAGAAAGGCAGGCGGGAATAACAACAGCCAGGGCCACGAGCATGTTCCTTCCAAGAGAGGTCAAGGTGTCGAGCTTTCAGGAGCAAGGAAGCCCAGGAGGACACACTGCTCCTCCATCAGTCTCAGCAAACATTTGACAAATGCTGAGGAAGGTTTAGGTCCCAGAGAAGCGGGGAGTCCTGCCACAGAACCCTCTGAAGAATAAATGTTTTCTCCCGTATTTTTTAAATGCTGTGGCAAGGGGCGCCTTAGTAGACTCTGTAGCCATCATTAATGGTTCACTTCAGCGCATCTTTCCATAATTATTCATGACTTGTGGCTATTGTGACCTTAGCCACAATAATTCCTCACCAGGGCTACTCTGTACATAGTCAGTTGAGTTCGGTCTTGGGTGTGCAGACAGAGCTTTGTCCCATGGCTTCTCTAGGTGTTCCTGCCTTGGCTTTTATTTGTTAGCACCTTTCTGGGGTATTAGAGAAAGGTGCAAATATAGCCAACAACACATTTTCTACAGCAATACTATCCTGTATTGTCTTTATCTAGGTATGAACACTAACTACTAAATTCTTTAAACTCTCTGCTCGCTGATAATTTCATGGATTATTCCTTATGTAATAAAATTCAATTTAAGCACATTTTATGGACCTCGTTTTAAACCCCCCAGTCAGAGCAGCCATTGGCACTCACAGCTGGAGACATTGGTTGGGTGTGGGATGCCCATAGTGTTGGTTACTAAGGAGCTGATTTAACAGCCCCGCCCCCAATAGTTCCTCTATTCCATATCGAAATAATAGTAATTATTATTATTTAAAGGTAACAAGAGAAAGTGGTTTCTCCTCAACTGGGTAGGCACTCTTCAAGTGGAAAGAAATTTGCCCACATTTCACTTCGGAGCAGGCAACTGAAAAGTAACTGCTGGGAATGCTGCTGCCAGAGGCAGGGGAATCGCCAGGGGCTACAAGGAGCACTCTCCTGAGTCTACAAAGACCTAAGGTGGAAGATGCCGGCCAAGTGGAAGATGTCATGAGATCAGTAGTGTGTCATGAATACTGTAGCCTGCATACTATCTACTGTGAAAAGCCAACCTTCCTGAGTATACTTGGATTTTTAGAACCCTTAGGACAGAGGCTGGGTGTAGTCATGCTTCTGCCTGGGAAAGGCAAGGAACCCCAAGAGTGAATAAAACATGCTTCCTGTTTTCAAAGAGTCTAGCCTACCACATCAGTTTTACTAAAACTATTTTTTTTCAATAAATACTTTACATACCACATACCAAAATCATTTCCAGATGGATTAGAGGCCATATGTAAAACTGGAAGAAAATAGAATTGAAAGGTTACTATAAATTTGAAAAGAGAAAAGATTTCAAAGTACAAAAGCCATGGAAAAACTATAGAAGAGATTTCCAGGATTAATTAATTACACAGTAGAGATGACTTTTGAATATCAAAATATAAATAATATACAGAGAATGGATTGAAAGAATTATTTTGTTAAAATATGACAACAAATAAAAATGAACAGAAGTAAAGAAAAACCTTGAAAGGTTGATTCACTATAAAGAAAATGCATTTGGGGGAAAATATGAACTACAGGATAATATCTCTCAAGTGCTTGAAGGTTTGCGCATTAAAAATCAGGTATTTTAAGAGACATGCACACACAATTCTCAGTGCTAACAAAGCTGTGGGAAAAGCAGATCTTCCTTACATGGCTAAGTCACTACAACTTTTTGAAAAGCAGCTACAAATTGGCAGTATATCAAGAACCCAGCTTTTGCTGGCTGTAGTCATGTCGTATACAGGCTTGTAATTTCAGTATTTCTAGGAGAATAAAAGAGGAGGATTGTGAGTTCAAGGCCAGCCTGACTATAAAGCAAGATCCCATCGCAACAAAACAAAACAAGATTTTAAAAAGCCCTACAATATTTTGTATTTAGCACTCAGTACATAGATTTGGGGAAATCTGTCTTATGAAACACTACACAATGACCTCAACTATAAGATATTCACTAAAAGCCACTTTATTCTGCCAAAATTTTTAAACAACATAAATACCCAAAATGGTCAAAATAAATTGGTTGGTTCAGAATGTGATGGTTATTACAGTAATATAGAAATAGCTAATTTACAATGCTGAGCAGTGGTGACACATGCCTTTAGTTCCAGAGGTAGATCTCTGAGTTCAGTGCCAGCCTGAAAAACAGAGTGAGTTCTAGGATAGTCAGGCCTACATGGAGAAACCCTGTCTCAACAAAACAGAAGGCTAATTTGCAAGGTGAACCAAGTAGGGGAGATATAAAATTCTTCAGTGTGACTACAATTTATGCTTATTTATTTACATAGTTGGTTTTAGAGATAAGTTCTTTCTGTTACCTAGACTGACCTGGAGTTCACGCAGTAGCCCAGGCTAGCCTCAAACTCCAGCCTTCTGAATGCTAGAATTACTGGTGTGAGCCACCAGGGCTGGCTATACTTGAAGACCATTGTTTTGTCATAATAATAAACGTAGTACCTCATGCATGCTAAGCTTTCTATCAACAGGGCAATTTTCTCTCTCTTTGTTCTTTTTGGTGGTGGTGATTTTTTTGTTTGTTTCAGTTTTGTTTTTGAGACAGGGTCTTATTCTGCAGGCCAAGTCAGCCTTGAATTCACAATGTAAACCAGGCTGGCTTCAAACTCACAGAGGTTCACCTGACTCTGCTTTCATGCTGCTTGGATTAAAGATGTGTACTACAAGGCCCAGGTGTGGGATATTTGACATTGTGTGAAGATATATTGCTGTGATTGATTTAATAAAGAGCTAAATGGCCAATGACTCTGCCAGAGGTATAGGCATGAAGAAGAAAACAGAATCAAGGCTTAAGAGAGATGGCAAGACATGGAGGGAGACATACAGAATGAAGAAAGTAAAAAGCCACATGATAAAATGTAGATTGATAAAAATAAGCTATAAGTACTAGTTAGGAACAAGCCTAAGCTATAGGCCAAGCTTGAGCTTTCATAATTAATAGAGAGTCTCCGTATCATTATTTGTGAGCTGGCAGCCAAAAGAAAAAACCATCTATAACACTCAGCTTCTTTGTTCTTTTAATTTATAATCACCATAAAAAATATCCTAAGAGCATCTGTTTAAGAAATAAATGAATGCTGGGTGGTGATGGTGACACTGTATATATTTAATCCCAGAATTCAGAGTCAGAGGCTAGCCTGGTCTACAGAGCAACTTCCAGGAAAGCCAGACCTACACAGAGTAACTCTATCTCAAAAACAAACCAAAAAGTTATAATAAAAATAAATGAATAAAGAATTACTTGTACCTCTATACAATAATAAACAACCTAAAGGAGATTTAAAAACATTTTATTTACAACAGTATCAAAAGAATAAAATATTTAAAAATAAATTTGGCAAAACAAAAGAAAAGCATCTTTCTTTGATCTTACTTTCTAGAAACAGCATTATTGAAATATGGTTCACAAATATTTCCCCTATTGAGAGTGTCTGTTTTTGGTGACTTTTGGTGAATCTGGAGTAGTGGAACTCAGCATTAAACTATTTTTACCACACCAGCTACTCTACTTTACTCCCCTAGACAACCTCAAGCAACCATCAGCCCACTACAGAGTTCCCTAGTTTTGACACTGTGTAGAATCTGATCACATAACGTATGGTCACCTGTGACTGGCATGTTTGACAGCCCACCATCTTCAAGGTCACTTCTGTTCTAGCATGCTCAGCCTTCTGCCTCGTGAACACAGCACAGTTTATCTGTTTAGTAGCTGGTGGGCATCTAAACTCTTTTTACTTTGGGAGATGTTATGAATTATTTTGATATGATCATCCAGACAAATATTTACATAAAGAAATATTTTCATCTTTATATATACCTAGCGCCTGAGTGGTAACACTTTTAAAATGTTTAAAAAAAAAACTTTTAAAAATTGCTTCCAAAAGCAGCTGAATTGTCTTACATCCCAAGGTATATGTGCCATTCTGAAAAGACCAAAATTAAAGATAGTAAGCATAAAAGGAAAGAAAACATTTTTCATTTTATTTCCTTAGAAAGAAAGAAACAGAGGGTCCCCCACAATGCACATATGCTGGTCAGAGAACAACACTGGAGAATTGATTCTCTCCATTTGGATCTCAAAGATTGAATTCAAGTCACCGGGCTTGGCAGCATTACCTTTATGCCTGACCTATCTCATGAGGCTTAAATGCATAGAAAACATTAAAAAAAAAAAAAAAAGAATCATAACAGAAAACTTCCCAGAGTTAGAGAAAAAGATGCCAATTCAGATGAAGGAGGCATCTGGGACACCAACCAAGAAAAGAACTCCCCTCTTCCTGTTATAATTAAAACAAAATATACTGAAAAAAATATCAAGAGTATAAACAGAGAAATATCAAGTCACATATCAAGGCAGGCCCATCAGAATAACAGCCGATTAATCACCTGAAATTTGAAAGGCCAAAAAGCCTGGGAAGAGGTATTTCAAGTTCTTCAAGACAACTGCCAACCTCAACTACAAACTCCAGAAAAGCTATCTGTCATAACTGAAAGAAAAATAAAAACTTTCCATGATAAAAATAGTCTAAAAGAATTCATAACCACTAAGTCAGTGCTACAGAAAATATTTGAAGGAATGAAGAGAAAATTCATGAGGCCAAAGCAAAGAATAAACCACACAAGAATAATAGTTCATCAAGGGAGGAAGAGGAAGCAAAGGGGAAACACCACCAAATCAGCAAAACTGCAAGAATCAATTTCCAGCTTCCAGTCATAACACTGAATAACCAATTATCTCAGTTCCCCAATCAAAAGGCACATACTATAGATTGGCTCAAAATACAGGAAACGTGTATGCCCCAATCACAGGCCCACCCAACTTCATAAAACAATATGAAGACACAAATTAACTCTAGCACAATGGGAATGGTAACTTCAATACCTCACTCTCACCAATTAACTGATCTTTCTAAACGAAAAAATAGAGAGATATGTGCATTAAAGGATGTCATACATCAAACAAACTTAACAGTTATCTACAGAACACTTCATCCAAATACTACAGGAGGATTAATTTTTCTCAGTAGCCCATGGAACATTCTCTGAAATAAAACATATTCTATAGGGTAGGGTGGGAGTGGAGATAGATGATAATATGAAGAGAGAACATGTCGAGTGGAATGTAAGGGTTGTTATGGAATATTATTTTAAGGTGTGTTACATTTTTTATGATGTGGGACATTTGTTTAATGATGGAAAAATGTGTTCCGTTCTTTGAAGTTGCATTTGCTTAACTCTGTAAAGCTGTGTTACTATGCCTGCCTAAAACACCTGATTGGTCTAATAAAGAGCTGAATAGTCAATGGCAAGGCAGGAGAAAGGATAGGTGGGGTTGGCAGGCAGAGAGAATAAATAAAAGGAGAAAAAGAGAGAATGAGAATCAAGTAGCAAGAACAAGGAGAGGAGAATGGCAGGGGCCATCCACCCATCCACCCAGACACCCATCCACCCATCCACCCAGCTACTCAGCCACCCAGTTACCCAACCACCCAGCCACCCAGACACCCAGACACCCATCCACCCAGCTACCCATCCACCCATCCACCCATCCACCCATCCACCCATCCACCCAGACACCCATCCACCCATCCACCCAGCTACCCATCCACCCATCCACCCATCCACCCATCCACCCAGCCACCCAGACACCCAGACACCCAGCCACCCAGACACCCAGACACCCAGCCATCCAGCCACCCAGCCACCCAGCCACCCAGTCAGCCAGGGAATGAGAGTGAAAGAAATATATAAAAGCCCAGAGACAAAAAGTAGATGGGCTAATTTAAAGTTAAGAAAAGTTGGCAAGAAACAAACCAAGCTAAAGCCAGGCATTTATAGGAAAGATAAGCCTCTGTGTGATTTATTTGGGAGCTGGGTGGTGGGTCCCCCAAAAAAGTAAAGAGTAAAAAACAAACAATAAAAAGAAGTGGATCTGAGATGAACTGGGTGGTAAATATAGTTAAAATACATTGTATAAAATTCTTAAAGAAATAATAAAAAATATTATTAAAAACAAAACATATATTAGGAAACAAAACATGTCTCAAGAAATATCAAAATTAAAATAATTACTTGTACCTGATGACAATGGAATACAACTACAAATAAATGGCAAGAGAAACCCTAGAATGTGCATAAACTCATGGAGATTGGGGCGGGAGAGATGGCTCAGAGGTTAAGAGCACTGACTGTTCTTCCAGAGGTCCTGAGTTCAATTCCCAGGAACCACATGGTGGCTCACAACCAACTATGAAGACATCTGGTGCCCTCTTCTGTATACTGTATACATAATAAATTAATTAAAAACAAAACTCATGGAGATTAAATACTTGAAAAAATCAATAAGGAGAAATTTAAAAACCTAGAATCAAATGAAAATGAAAACACAGCATTCAAAAACTTACTGGATAGGATTAGAGGTGCCTTCTGAAGGAAGGTTTCGGCTCCGTGTGCTTACATAAGAAATCAGAGGAACCTCAAATAAAGAACCTAAAAATCTCTCTGAAGGACATAGGAAAGTAAGAATAGGCCAGACCTCAAATCAATATAGAAAGAAAACATTAAGACCAGGGGAAAAAAAATTAATGAAATGGAAACAAACAAAAATCTGCAAAGAATCAATGAGTTTGAACACTGCATATGTAGACAGTGTTTTCTCACTGTTTGATGCTGGTTAAGTGAAGATCTTGCTGCCAGCCATGAGTTATTGGTCAAGGATGCCCCCAAACAGTGCAGGCAATTGCTATTATTATTATTGGATCACCACCGGAACTAAATGGTAAGACTTTATTGTTGAGTCACAACTTGGTTGGAGGATAAAGAGAGCTCAATCCGGAACTAGACTGAAAAGTTCCTCCCTGCTGGCTACTCTCATAGATTCCCAAGGTGCTATGTCAGCCACTGGGCAAGAAAAGTCATTGGTGATATCACCCAGCAGTGAACCTAAGGACTAGAACAGGAACATGCCAGGCAAAATGTGCTCGCTCCCACAAAACTGGTGTGAAAGTCATGAAGGTGACCAACTGCTTTCTGACTAGATCTGAGGCCTGTGTCACAGGAAAGTCATCACCTACTGTGAACCTGGTCACAAACCCATGGCATAAAAGGCCCTATGGTGGGACTGAATATTGTTACTACTAAATGATGATGTTGTCAACTGGTCTTCTGAATGTCTATGTTTGTCCCATAGATTAATGTTGTGCCTTGGCCAGAGAAGCTTCTTTTTGCATCAGGCTGAAGGCTGTACAGAGTCTGAGGATGTGGAGGATGTTGTTAAATGCTGTCTTCTGGACATAACATGGCTTTGGAGCTCAGGAATCCATAGCAGTCACAGTTACCCATTTCCTATAAAGAAGTCAACTGAGTTGACAGAGACTGCATTGACTGCAGGTCAATCTAGCATCATTGCCATTTAAACAATACTGAATCCTCCAGTTCATGAGCATAGGGTGTACAACCAACCACATCTCTTTCTCTTCTATACTTCTCTCATCAATAATTTGCAGTTTCCCAAGTATGACCATTAAACTTCCTTTTGTGGAATTGCCATTAAATTAATTTATCCTTATCAATGTTATTATAAATGTTACTGTTTCTTAATTTTTTTATAACATTACTGCTTATATGTAGAAGCACAGCTGACTTCTGCGTAAAAATCTATTATAGCAACTGTTGAACTTGTCTTTTAGATGTTGTTAGAATGGCCATTAGAATTTTCTGTATACAAAGTTAGCTCTGGTGCAAATCTGGATGGCAATACCTTTTCATTCTAGCTTCGATCTCATGTATTTTGTTTGCTCATCTAATCACCCTAACTGGTGTTTTCAATAAGATGTTGGATTCGAAGGATAAGAGTAGCATCCTTGTCTTGTTTCTAAACTTAGTGGAAAAACTTTCACTCTTTTGCTTTTAAGTAGAATGTTCATTGTAGGTTTTTCATAGACTCTCATACTGAGAAAATTCCCTTCTGGGCCCATTTCCCATCACATTATTGTATTTTTATCATGAAAGAACGTTGATTTTTTTTTATTGCCTAGTAAGATGATTGTTGTGGGATGCTATTTTAACTAGGCAAGATATGCTACATTTTTTTTTAATGCTTCTGAATATCACTTTAACTATGTGAAAGTGTGTTGCATTTAACGATGTAAAAACGAGTTGTATTTTTTTTTTTACTTTGCCTGCCTATCACACCTGATTGAGCTAATAAAGAGCTGAATGGCAATGATTAGGCAGGCGAGGTATAGGTGGGACTGGCAGTCAGGAAGAGTAAATGGGAGAAGGAATCTAGTCTCCATAGAGAGAGAATGAGAAGAAAGAGAGGGCCATGTCCGGGGCAGCTGACAGACAGACAGACAGACAGACAGGAGAAGCTGTAAAAGTAAGATAAACAGATTGAAAGAAAGGTAAAAAGCCTCCAGGCAAGGTCTAGATGGAAAGGAGCAGGTTGTTATAAGAGCTAGAGAGACAAGTGTAAAATAAAGCCACGCATTTTTAACTAGTAAAAGTCTCATGCCGGGACTTGTGAGCTGGTTGGTGGCCTAAAAGAAAGCATGTTGGCTGTTTGTATTTTGTGTTGTTATGTTTTAGGCAAGGTCTGCTGTCAGCCATCTATTATCAAATTTGCTTCATCCCTGAGGATGACCTTGAATTCCTGATACCTCTTCTTCTACTCCCTAAAGCTGACATTACAAACATTTGAACGGCTTTGCCTGGTTAGTCTTATGGATTTGTTTATATGGTATAATTCACTAACATTTGACTTATTCCCCTGAATGCCTATGTCTTTAATCCCATCAGGGAGGCAGAGGTGGGTAGAGGCAGCCTGGTCTACAGTTCTGGAACAGCTAGAACTACACAGGAAAACCCTGTCTCAATATAAAATAAAACACACAAAAAACCATTTGACTGTCTTCATTTCTACCTGACTTCCCACCAACATTAACATGGTGTGCTCCATCCCTCCTTTTAGAAACAGTCTCACTTTCTTTTTTTGGTTATTTTTCACTATTTCCCTCCTACCTCCTGGCTTCTTTCCACCCTGTGTCCTCAGCACTGAGAGCAGTGGGCTTCTCTATACTCCCTTTAAATGATCTCATCCTGTCCTGGGCCGGCATCCATGGCAATGGCCCGCCAAATTCACAAGATCTCACTATGTCGCCCTGGCTACTCTGGAACTCACTATGTAGATCAGACTGGTTTTGAACTCACAAATATTCATTTGACTCTGACTTCCAAGAGCTGAGATTAAAGACACCTATCACCTCAGCTTGCAAATATTTTTAAATTAGCATTCACAGTATTAGGTTTCATTATAGCATTTAAAAAATTAGTATGACAGAGAAAGAGGGAGAGAAACGTGTGTGTGTGTGTGTGTGTGTGTGTGTGTGTGTGTGTGTGTGTGTGATATCACACATGTCGAGGTCAAAGGACCACTTTAGGAGTTGGTTCTGTGGATTTTGTGGCTTGAACTCAGGTCGTCAGACTTAACACCAAGCATTCCTAACACTAAGCCATCTTGCGAGCCCACATTATGGCATTTTCAAGCTAAACTAGTTTTTGTTGATTCCCCTTCCTCCCTCTTATTGCCTTTATTGTCTCCATCATATCCACCCATCCTCCACAATCTCCTTTCTGCTTCTATATCACATATGTCCTGCTTTCCTTCCTAGCATCATAGCCCATGTCCACACTCACCCGCCTAGAGACATACATGTAAACATTATAAGCTAGGTTTGTATACAAGGGAGATCTCCGAGTCGGTCACCTCACTTCATACAGTCTTTTCTTGATCCATCTATTTCCCTACCCATTTCATTAGTTTCAGTTTTCTTTATAGCTGAGTAAGATTGCATGATGTGTATGTGTCTTATTTTCATTATTCATTCATATGTCGATGACCATTCAAACTAGTTTTATTTCCTTGCTATAGGAAATAGTGCACTAGTATATATATTGGGACACACACACACACACACACACACACACACACACACACACACACACGAGAATGTGCAATCCACTAGGTAAATACTCAGAAATAGTACCCTGGATCATATAGTACTTCTGTTCTTAAGTTTTTGAGAAATGTTCATATTGATTTCCATAATAGGTATACACTAGCTTTATTCTACTACCAGCAATGAATAAAGTTCCTTCTTTCTGCACAGCCTTACCAGGATTGTTACTGTCTATCAAAAAAACAAAAACAAACGAACAAAAAAACCATTTCAAACACATACAGAAGTAAGTGAGAATGATTAATTTTTCATGTATCATGTACTATGCTCCACTCAGAGCTCAGCTAACAACTCTTGGCTCCTTATTGTTCTCACAAGGTGCAAGGCAAATCAAGAAGCTCTAAAAATATTTTTAAAGAGTGAAACAATGGTAACTGTCTGGGAAAGTCGTTTAATTCCCTAACATATCAGAATACATTTAGACTGATCAAAGAAATCAGTGAAAATGATAAAGCCTTGAAAATAGCCAACAAAACGCTGGGGCTTTTATAGACATTGTTAGAGACAAACATGATTCCAAAGTCAGTGAGGAGAAAATACTGATTAATTTGATAGCAAAAATATAAACTGTCTACATAGTAAAAAAAAAAAATCATGAGAGCCATCTGATGGCAGGTCATGTCTTTAATCCCAGTGCTCAAGAGGCAGACGCAGGCAGATCTTTCTGAATTTGAGGCCAGCCTGGTCTACAAAATGAGTTCTAGGACAGCCAGAGCTACACATTGAAATGCTAATCTCAAAAAACCAAACCAACCAAATAAACAAACACATTATGAGAAAAACCAGAGGACAACCCACAAGCTGAACAAACACAACCATGGCTCACAAAGATTAGGAGCCAACTGTGTAAGAGAAAGCCATTCCCAAGTCCTTATGGAAGCAGCCTAAGGGGACTGGGTATTAACAGATACTTCACAGACAAGAAAACAAGGCAGCTCCTAGAGGTACTACCATGCTCTTAATTGTACTTGTACTGGTAGAAACACAGCTTTGGGTGGGTTCTGAGGTTAGGAACTAACAGTCAAAGTGATTAATGTTGCTATCATGGCACATAAACAGTGCTTTGGGAGGAAAAGCAGCTAGCCTTGTTCTTCACTGGGGAAAAAAAAACCACTGACAAACTATGGCTATTCAAACAGCAGTGTGCATTTGACAAGCATCTCCTCAGAACTGTGTAGCATGGAAAGCTAGCAGGAGAGATGCATCCTGGGATGGCTGCTAGTGTAAGCATTGGGGGCTGAATGCACCTTTCAGCAACTGTGCCAAACAAAGGTGTGGAGGCACACACTTGTCATCCTAGTGTGGAGAAGCAAAGACTGGAGGATCCTGGACTCACTGGCCACTCAACTTACACTAAACAGTGAGCCCCAGGTCCTAATGAGAAAAAACCAAAGTGAAGAAAGATCTCTGATACTCACATATCCATACTTGCTTTCAAGAACAGATCTCTCTCTCTCTCTCTCTCTCTCTCTCTCTCTCTCTCTCTCTCACTCACTCTCATACACACACACACACACACACACACACACACACACACACACACAATGTGAGCCTGTTAAGTAATAGCCAATTTCTGATTATAAAATTTGAGCTTTCAAACTCAAATGTCGACTTTGGAAGCTGTACATGCCACCATGAGTTTACCAGTTGCCTAGTACTCAAACCTTTCCTCCTGTGGCCCATAGAGATGATAAAAATGTGATTTTCTTACAAATATATTAGTAGTTAGTTATTCTTAAAATAAGTTAATTTTTGAATGCTTCTATCACATTTTTTTTAAACTTTATTTATTTATTTGCCTTGGTGTTTGCCTGGAACTGGAACTACAGACAGTTGTTAGCTGCCATGTGGGTGCTGGGAATCAAACCCGGGTCCTCTGGAAGAGCAGATGGTGCTCTTAACCGCTGAGCCATCTCACCAGCCCCCTTCTATCACATTTTTAAGATGACAAATGCCAATATCAGGAGCCCACATAAACCAAAGGTCTTTGTAGTCCTCAGCAAGCTTTAAACATGCAGAGTTCCTAAGACCGGAACCATCAAGAATTGCTGTTCTAGAAAGTTTTCATTTATCTTAACTGACCAGAGAAAGAGATATCTCAGGACATCAATGACTACAGAATAAATTAAGAAAATATCTGATTACCTCTCAATAAAACATACATTCTGTTAAATCTTCAAGGCACACATAGACACACTATATATAAATGTTGAGCACATGAGGAAAATTTTAAGCCTATACATCTTTTTAAAAATTGTGTCTATGGGGGCTGGAGAGATGGCTCAGCGGTTAAGAGCACCCTCTGCTCTTCCAGAGGACCCGGGTTCGATTCCCAGCACCCACATGGCAGCTAACAACTGTCTGTAGTTCCAGTTCCAGGAAAACACCAAGGCAAATAAATAAATAAAGTTTTCTTTTAAAAAAAATTTTGTTTATGGGGGCTTAGTCTTCTTGTAAGCTACGTGTCTTTGCCCTCTCAAGCCGCTGACCCGCAATCATGGATCAGGTAATGCAGTTTGTTGAGCCAAGTCGGCAATTCATAAACGACTCCATTCGGCTGGTTACAAGATGCACCAAACCAGATAGAAAAGAATTCCAGAAGATTGCCATGGCCACAGCCATAGGATTTGCTATCATGGGATTCATTGGCTTCTTTGTGGAACTCATCCACATCCCGACTAATAACATTATTGTGGGTGGCTGAGTGCTCTCTCTTCGTGGGAATGAGTGAGCAAATGAAGCTGTGAGCAGCTCATGAAGTTAAACGCTGCCTGTGTACTTTGTCTTCTTTCCTCCTCCCCAAGAGCTTCTCTATTTCTAAATTAAAACAATTTCAAAATAAACATTTTTTCCATAAAAACAATTGTGTTTATGATATGCACAAATGGCTCAACACTAAGAAGTCTATTATTAATTCTATCATCATTCACCACAGTAATGACCAAGAAAGAAAAAAATCTTAAGAACATCTGTTTAGTTGTTGATCATTTAATAAAACTTTTAGTTTGCCTAGAACTAAAATCATAAAATTGTTAGAAGAAACCATGGGTAATTATCAGGAGAAGTTAGTCTTAGCAGTTTCTTGGTGAGTATTGTCTCAGTGGGATGTGATTGTGGAAAAGCCTGATTTTTTCCAATTATTGATTTAGTTTTAATGTGCCAGGGTCTCTTCCTACTGTTCAATAGAAATCTAGGGAAGATTCTATTGCTTCTGTTAACTTTAGTTTATCAAAGATCAGTCCAGATCAGTTTAAAACTCTCAAATAGTATTCAGTGAATGGATGAGATGGCTCAGTGGTTGAAGGTGCCTGCAGCCTGGCCAGATGACCTGAATTCAGTTCCTGAAAACCCAAATGGTAGCAGAGACCCGACTGCAAGCTGACCTCTGACCTCCACACATGTGCTACCGTCACATATACATGTCATAAATAAATGTTTAAAAATTAATTATACTCAATTCCAAACCTTCCCTTTGGAGCCAC